>JABFPM010001242.1:0-21477 GCA_022817325.1 Idris sp. 1 HC-2018 | reverse complement strand
CTCGTCCATTTTACTTTTGATCTTAAAAGTGAACGGTCGTTACTCTTGAAAGAAGACGTAAGTACTCAAAAATCACATGTATAATTCAAAAAGAACATTCATTAAATAAACATTACATATATATAAATATTAAATAAAATAAATATTGAATTCACTTATAAAAAAACCCATTTTTCAATAAAGAGAAACATTTAAGCAACACGTGGCTCGTGTTAATTCTTTTATTTTAACGAATTGAATTTAAAATAAATAAATTACTGTACATAAAATATTTATTTTATTAATAACTAATTTAATTTTCATGAATTTAAAACATTTAAAAGCTGAAGATAGAAATATTTTTAAAATCACGTGCTACATAACCTCAAAATGAGTTTCTTTATGTTTTACTGATTGAAATTCATTTTTTAGGTAACGACTTTCCAAAATGGTTAACGGACGAATTCCGTCGGTTTTTTCGAAAACCTATGTAACTCCCAGACGTCCTTATGAGAAGGCCCGTCTCGACCAGGAGTTGAGAATCATCGGAGAGTACGGTCTCCGTAACAAGCGAGAGGTCTGGAGGGTGAAATACACCCTCGCTAAAATCCGTAAAGCTGCTCGTGAGCTACTTACCCTGGAAGAAAAAGATTCCAAGCGTCTTTTCGAAGGTAATTTTTTTTTCAAATCTTTAAATTATTTATATAATAATTATCGTGATGAAAAATAAAACATTTTTATTCTGACACCTCTTGTCTGAATAACCGTGAATTGATTGTTACAGTTTCTGACATTTTTTTAAACATAAAATAATATTTTTAAAAAAAGAACTTTTTAACTTACTAAAAAAAATCTTCAGGTAACGCTCTGTTGCGTCGTTTGGTCAGAATTGGAGTGTTGGATGAGAACCGAATGAAGCTCGATTACGTTTTGGGTTTGAAAATTGAAGATTTCTTGGAAAGACGTCTTCAGACCCAAGTCTTCAAACTTGGATTGGCCAAGTCTATCCATCACGCACGTGTTTTGATTCGTCAAAGACACATTCGGTAATTAATTTTAATTTTTTTACAGGATCACATTGAAAATTTACTTGAAACAATTTTATTTTCTCGAAGCCTTATTGTTTGGGCAAGAAATGTTTGCGAAAATGCAAATCTTTTCTAATCACTAAGGCAAGATTAATTCTGGCCATTAATCCCCGTCCTCAGATTATCTGTTGATGGTTTCAAGGTTCAGATACAACTGCAAAACGAAAATTATTTTTATAAACGTAAAAATACAAAAAAATATTGTACAAAAAGTCTTGTCAAACCAATTGAATAATTCAATTTATTTTCTTCAGATGACAAGTACAAATGGCACTTAAACTTAAATTCAATCAGACCACTTGAATATTAGCTCAGTCTAATATTTAACGTCTGTAATAAATATCAGTTCTTGCAGACCACTTGAATGTCAGAATTTTCACTGTCATTTAACGTCTGAAAAACATGTAATCAACTTGAATTGGTATTACTTTTGTTGAAAATAATATTTTTTAAACAAAATACTTGAAATTTTATTCATTTTAATTGTTTTTTTTGTTTTTAAGGGTTCGCAAACAAGTTGTGAATATTCCATCTTTTGTTGTGCGACTGGATTCACAAAAGCACATTGACTTCTCTCTGAAATCGCCATTCGGTGGTGGTCGTCCAGGCCGTGTAAAGAGGAAGAACATGCGCAAGGGAAGCAGTGGAGCTGCACAAGAGGAAGAAGAAGATTAGACTGTACGCTTATGGCAATAAATAACTTTGGAAGTTAGAAGATTGAATTCTTATTTATTATTCATACACCATGTCATATTTTTTTGTCCCAGATAATAGTTAATGATAATTTTATTTTCTTTAAAATTTGCAATCGGTGTTTTTTAAGAAAGTGATAAGAAGTTAAGATTACACAATACAATTATATACAATTTTTAGTAAATTTTTAAAATATTCCTTTTATAAAATTGGTTCGTGTATAATATAAAAAGTTGTTTTATGTTCAGTTTTTTTATGATTAGTATAAACTTGTTTTTTAATGTGAGAATTTTTAGTTCTCACATTTTGTGAAATTTAAAAGCTAACAAAAATGAAATGTGAACAATTCTCTCTTTTAGGTGATTTAAAAATTTGGAGCGAAAAACGAATATTATATGAGTTAATTGGTTTTTTATACAGTTCAAAAGTCTACTAAATAAATAAAGAGCTAAATGAGATGTTAATCTCATAAATAAAGCAGAAATATGAAAATTTTGAGTGTTACGTAAAAGTTACTCACTTTTTTAAATTGTTGTAGAGCAAGGGCTAATTAATTGAAATAAAGAAAAACGAGTTATTCTGGTTTACAAACTTACTTAACAAAATGTAAATGTATTTGTTCAAGACAGGGTTCAGCTGAGAGTAGTATTTTACTTAATCGAATTACAAGTTATTTTTTTTATTTGTAAATGCAAATTGACTTTTACGTAGAAAAATAACAATTTTTTTTAAAAAAAAATTATTTATATTTTAAAATCTTAAGAAATGGTTTTTCCATATTGTCATTGAAAAAACCATCAAAATGCACATTCATCATGTATGCTGGAATTTTAATTTATTTTATTACCAAGCTGTTATAATATAACGATTTTCTTTCGTTGAAAATATTTTGCAATTATTCATTGGACTACAATTTACAATAAACAACTTTCTTTTACGTTACTCAGTTTTTTCCTGTAACATTTTAAGAATCTCAAAATATTTGTTATCTTTTTATTTTCGAAATATGCATTTGTATCAAAAATTTAAAAAATGCTCATCAAAAACTGATTACTTTTAAAAATTCGATTGCATAACTTGCGAGTATAAAAAAAACTGAAGCGTTGAACAACAGTTAGTATTTTCTCAATATTGACCCGAAAAATGTAATCGGCTTTTTAGGGATCTTTCAGTTTAATACTCAAACAAAAAAGAAAAAGAATCGTTACGTTTGTATACAATTACGTAAAACTATTGTGGAAAAAAACTTTTTAACGCCTTTATAATTTATGCAAAAAAGCCAGTAAAAGTGGGCAAATCAACCTGCCAAAGTATGTTTCATCAAAATATATATCATGTGTGTTATCATAAAAAAAAACCCACACTTTTTGTCTGCAAGCCTACACGATACATATTTTTCTTATGGAACCTTTTTATAAATTTGGTTCTAACAAATTATAATCAAACTGGTACCTAAAAAATAAAATTGGTACCAAATCTAATAAAAAATAAATTGGTATAAAAATTTCTCTTTTACCAACATTTTTTTGTTTTTTAGATTTTACATACAAGAAATAGTTGCAGACTGTCAATGTCAACCGAATCAACGGCACTATAGTAGGAGAGCGATCGGTTCTGGAGGGAGACCAGTTGAACGGGGTTCCTCCGGCTGTGCCTAGCCAGTCTTTGGAGAACGTCCAACCGAGGCGCGTAGCTCGATTCGTTGAGTGGTTCTTTAACAAAAAAAAGTTGCTCATTCCCATTTCTGTGTAAATGTGCACTTCAAGTCAACTCATACGTTTATAATTTTCTGCCTGTTCACAAGTGCCATATGTCAGTTTGGATACCGTTGCAGTCACGTGAATTCACGTAGCGTGAAAATATAATGTATACGCAAGACTGAATCTAATTTCAGGACAGGTGTCAATGTAAGTTGCAACCCAACTAGAAGTCCCGACGATTCAAGTTTAATGAACTTTCGGGATCTATCAAACCATCTCTCACGGGGAATGCCTTCTAAAGTTCATTTTTCATACAAAACTTGAAATGAAATTCTCCAGGCTGCATTTTGTAGACATAATTTTTCGAAAGAATAATTCCGGATAAGGATGTGCAGTCCACTGCGAACTTGCACTTGGTCTTTTAATCTAAAATTCACATAGAAACAGCATTAAAATTCTTTTTTCAGAGCAAATGTATAGAAGATAGCTGGAAATAAAATTTTGCACAATAAAAAGTTATAACAATTTGCAAATATTTCTTGTCTTTAGTTAAAAGCCACTTAACTTGTAATCTTATTTCATCTAGAAAAGTAAGAGAAATATCTAAATGGATTGTAAATGAAATGCCGAAAAAAAAGGTTTACTCGCTCTCAATTATGAGAACTGATACAGCTTATCGCTATTACAATATGACGTTTTAGCCTAGTTCACCATTAGCGAATCGGCAGATTAGGCTTTTTTTATCTGATTTTTATCAGTTGACACATCGTACATCAGCAGCAACCCTAAGAGGGATTATAATATTTTTTACTTTTTATTTTGATCGCGACATTGAAATTCAAATGAACTGACACCTTTGGAACTGCAGCAGGGTGCACTCTTTAAGAAAGAAAAATGATGAGAACAAAGAAGAACATTCATTATAATCTGCGTAATTATGAAACAAGCTGTCAGACTAATTATGTGAATCGCTCGATTTTTGACTCTCATAGCAGTGAAATTTCCAACTTTGACATTATAAAGATTGTTTATAATTATCGGAAATTTGTAAGCTGTGACCTTTAAGCGTTTATATAAGCTAATTGTAAAGCAATTAAACGAGGAATCCTGTATAAATTTATAATTTGTTTTCCGCTTCTGGTCGTCGTTTAGTTTACGGTCGTTGTTTACTTTGCAACAAAATTTGGGAGGCTATTTTATATCGACTCGTAAAAAAACCACATGATAAGCCCGTTGCTTATAAAACACACGAGTTGCATCGAGGACATTCACGTTTTGTGGAACTAAAAAAGAGACAATGAAAATCAACCGGTCCTCGGTACCGTTTCTACCGTTTACATTTACTACATCTTATTTTTTTTTGTTGTAATTTCTTCTTATGGATGTATTATTATCTTTTTTTGTATTCAATCTGATGTCATTCTTATGACTAATTTTGAGCTACACTTTTGGAATTTTGAAACTTGATGTGCAACATTGTCTTGACTTGTTTTTTGTTTCTTACTGCTAATCAAAATTTATTGCCAATATTAAAATTTATTTCACTGCAGATAAATGCAAATGTCTTTTTCTCCTTTGATTGGTTGAAAAATAACCAGACAGGTTGTGAATATGCAAATATGGTATTATAAATAGAACATAACACATGGGTATATAAAAAAATTGACATTTTAGTGGAAAAGTGCGGGGAGAAAATAACTTTTTTATTGTTACATGTAATTTTACATAACTATGCACATAAATTTTAATACTTCCTAAAATATACTTATAAAAGGTGACCGGTTTTTTTCTTCTTCTTCTTTTTCAATATTTCATAACATGGGACAATTGCATCCCATGCAGGCTCATAATTTTGGGCATTGCGTGTTTCCGATGCACTTAATTCTAGACTTTCTCCCTCAGGATTGCATAACAATTGCAGACGACCGAAAAAAATATCGTCATATAATAAATAAACATAAATTGTCTTCTCGGTTCTCGGGATCTGTGCGTCTGTGCATTGTACCGTAAATCGTGATCACATTACTATCCAGTGAACAAGAGAGGGGGGCACTGATCTCAAAACTTTTTTTGACCTTCTCTTAATTGTCAATGAATTTCATTTTATTTTATTTTTTTTAAATAAACTTAGCTTTTGTTAGTTTTTTTTAATTCTTCTTAAATTCTTTTTTATACTTTTTTCTTAGTTATTTTTAATTTTTGTAAGTTTTTAAGTTCTTTTTTAGTTTTTTTTATTAGCTGTATAGAATATCAATAATAATTATAATCATAGAGCAACGAACGCGACCGGGATTGCGGATATTAATTGGTCAACCTGTCGCTGAACTGGTTTTGACTTTCCTTGTCTGAGCCGCATTTTATATAAACTTTTGAAACTAGTCAATCGAATACTATTCACGAAACGGCATTAATTATTCTGCGAAAAGAACAAGTATTGGTACCAGTCGTGCACTCGTTACATTCGAACTTTCACTCCACGTGCTACTTAATAAACGGTATCTGCCTTTTTTTGTGTTTTTTCGTTCGATTTTACATATAACACGTAGCCAAATGCAGTGTTTGCAGAAAAATACACTTTTCTCACCTCCAACTTGTTTTAGATCCGATATTGTGCGGTAACCAATTTTTGCAGGAAGAATCTTAAATTTACCTTGCACTTATCTTTAAACATTATTTCTTTTCTCTGTAATTTTTTTTTTTTTTTTTATGTAAATTCGTTTTTTGTTGTTAGTTTTCTTTTCATTTTTGGAAATTTACTTTTATCTCGGCAGAATGTTAAAATAATTTTAAATACATTTTGTTAAATATTTGAAGAAAAAAAATTTACATAAATAATTTTGTCACAATAATAAAATGAAAATTGGAATAAAAATGTAAAAATGATAACGTTGTTGATAAGTTGTCTGACACACTTAATATTAATTTGCATTCAATTGCGCGATTTTATTGCATAAACTGGTTAAAGTTGATTTGTTTGAAAAAAAAAGAAGTAAAAATATATTTTCTTGTTTGAGAAATGACTATGATTTAAATTATGCTACAGAAAAGTCGAATAATTTTGTGTTTACACGCTGCGTACATCTGCGAACGCTGGTTTACGGTATTATGGTGTAATTTGCTGTGCCGCACGGTTTCAGGCTTCGTTTCAAAGCGGTACTCTTGTGTTGTGCAGATCTGACAGCTATTCTACAAATGCAACCACACCCTATTAAAATAACTTCTTCGATAACTGAAATTTCACGAAACGATTTACAGTACACTCAATTCAAAGTTCAAATTATAATTACACTGATAAAAAGTTTAATACATTAGAATTAATTATTATAAAACATGTTTGCAAACAGGTCTCTTTCTATTTGTTCAATTAACTTTATTAAAATTTATTGTTCTTTTAATATAAAACATACTTTATAGGTAGATATGTTAAAATTAAGTTTTTTTTTATTTTGCATTAAAAAACATTTGAATCTCTAATTAAATAAAAGATTGTTTATGCAAAAATCGGGTTCAACTAATATTTGTACAGATTTTAATGTCGATGACGATTTACAGATAAATAAAAGCTTTTTTATTATTTGATTAAATGAAAAAGTGATTCACTTTTAGATTTGTATCAGGGTAAATGACTGGGAACTCTTTTTTAAATATTTTTTCAGCTGACAATTAAATGATATCATTGTAATTTACGCTTGGAATTCCTTATTACATAAAAACTCTTTTATTATTATGAAGATGAGATTATCCAAGTTTCACACAGAATTGACTTTTCTCTTACCTTTGTGCACTAAGACAAAAAAGAAAAAAAAAAAAAAAAGAAGATGCTCTAACAATACATTTTGCAACACACAAGGCAGTGTAACTCTTGTAAAACGTAATTTTAATTATCACAGAACTGATCCAGATTGTTACATTTTATTATAGGGTACACTTTCGTTGAACCTTATGTAATTTATATTTGTGAGTAAATATATACTTAAGTTGGTCTAAACAAGGAAGCTCAAATTTCAAGATATTTTTATTAAGAAAAAAAGACAAATTATGTACAACTTTTTCTGGTTACATGCATACAAACAATTAAATTTTGTTTATTAAAATTTTTAAATTTAATAATTTTAATTTTTTGTTTAAGTTTTTAATTTAATAATTTTACATTTAAAAACCTAATTGACTACAAATAAGTATTTTATAGAAATATAAGATCTTTACAGAAATAAAAAGAATGTAATTCATTACTACGAAACTAAAAGTTATTTTGTTTTTCTTTTTAATTGCCACTCTGTAATTAATTCCGAGGCAACTATTTCCCATGAGAATGACATTTAGTGTCACCTGTCGTAGTTTTTTTTTGCTATTCCCATGGCATGAACGAAAAAGAAAAAAAAGTGATGCTTGCACAAAAAAGAGTATAATTTTTTCCATTTATTGATTCACCGTAATTTTTACACGTTATATATGAAACATTATATAAAAGTGTTACATTATAATGTCATTTATTTGTAATGACACAGTGAATTATGTCACTCACTTGCACAACACAAATACGAGAAAATTTTCATTAAAGTCTCCAGATCAATTATTAATATCTGATTACTGTGCAGAATCGCTACCCATTTCATAATAACAAATAACAAATTTAATAAAATAATTCAAATGATAGAAAAAAAACGTCTTTCCTTCCTATCATTAAACTAACTTTCGACTTTCTAGATATATTTTGTTATTTAATAAAGCGTGTGCAAAAAAGTATGAAAAACAGAGCACTTCAAATTATATTTAATCTCGGAGAAAAAAATTCTCATCGCAGATATTTGTATGCAATTTTGTTTTTGTTCCCCTTTTCTGTTATTCCTCCGGAAACGGATATTTCTTGCATTTTATTTATTTTTAATAATATTTCTTCTATTGATTTGTTATACCGGAGAAAATGTCCGCAACAAAAAAAGTACTGCAGATTTAGAACACAAAATTGAATGAATTATTCCATATTTTTAACAATGTCCATATCGTTAGATAATTGCTTGTTATCTGTGAATTAATATTGATAGCATGTCAACTTGACATTGAGGTGTACGATAATTAATATTGTCTATTCGGTGTCTGTCTTCTTTTTTGCTGAGCAAGATAGATACAGTTACTTTCACGTCAAAAAATAATATTGAGTTTTATACGAAAATACCCGAGTTTCGCAAAATTATTTACTCGGCAATATAGTTCTGAAACCTGTTTTTTTTAATAATTTCCCAAATTCTTGCAAAAGTTGCCAAGTCGTTGACACTTTAATTGGGTATACTTTGAAATTTTTAATTAGAAATATTTATTTTGAAAAAAGGTGTATATAATTTTTCTTTTTTTAGAACTGCATTCAGTTTTGTTAGTTTGAATTAATTATCATGTCAGTGAGAAAAAGAAATAGAAAAGAGAAAAATATCATTGTGACAGTCATTGGTGTTATCGACTTTCATGCAGTAATACGACAAATGAAATTGAATATGCTGTTGTGGTTGTTCTTATTTTTTGCTTGTTGTTTCTTTTTAAATAGCTTTTATATGCAATAGAATTATTAGGTGTATATTATTCATTCGAAGAAAATGAATGGCATAAATTTTATTTAAATATCAAACGTGACCTCAAAGATGTGTGATTTTACTTGTTACGGCTGTGATATAATAAACGTATATAGAAACGTGACCAGGAAGATGGGGATTTTACTTGTAACAAAGTTACAGCATATTGAATCAGCATCAATTAACAATTAGAAAGTAACATAAATTTATCGCAAAATTGTTTTTTTTATTAATTAAGTAATTAGTCTAATTTTTTCTAGAGTATTAGTTTTTAATTTTTCTTAAAAATAAGTGCAACATATTTTAGAATGTTAAATTTTAAGATTTGAAGATTTTAAATTATAAGACTTTAAATCTTACATTTATATATCAGTGGTGTAGATATTATTAAAATAATATTTTTTTGTTCAAATGAAATGTGCATCGTTCATTTTCATCTTGTTTAATTTTCCTTTTTGAGTTGTGCATTGAAGTTATAATAAAACAATCTTAAGCGATTCACTTGCATTGGCAACGTGTCTTAAAATAAGACACAAAACATGATAAAAGCTGCAGGTTGCAGTACTTCACATTATTCTTTAAGGTGTTTCATGTTTCATTATATTACACGACTCCTTTCATATGTAAATGACATCTCGAAATTTTTTAGTTTGTTTTTAACAGATAGTGCTTGTTTGCCAAATGGTACATAAAGAGCACGAGAACTATATAATGAATCATATTTTAATAATATACAAAGGTTTTTACTAATACAAAAATACTGAGCATTTAAGAAATTGCAGCGATACAAAATACTCATAAAAGAGACTGTCATCATTATTAATAAGACAAGTGAAGATTATTATAAAATTGTCTAACTATTTATATTTATATTACTTTATTCAAATATTTATATGACATCAAGTATTATGTTATTTTTTGAAATAACAAAAAAATGTTCCATCATAATTTATACAAAATCATAGGATTTCGTATAATAAAAGACATATGCATTTGATTAATAGCACATATTGAATTTAATAAAAATGATTTGATTTTATATATATCTTTTTTTGCCTATAGATATTGGCGCTGAAGGTCTAATTTATGTAGAAATTTTATATAGCATGACGTGATTACAGCTCGACTGTCAAAAGCCACTATAAATTTGATTGTCTATGCATGAAGCTCACAATACCTCGGAGTTAAAAAAGTATTCCTTTTTTTTATGTATATACACATCATAGAAGAAAAGAATCAAAGGTAGAAGGCACAACGCTGAAGACCGGACGCAATATCTTTTATGCTTTTGTAGCTCAAATTTACTTTTTTTTGTGATATGTGTACCTGCTAGGTCGATCAAGCTGATGCTTTGAGTGAAGAAAATGTTCGGTAAATTTATTTCTACAGTGCATTCAACATTTTTATCAAATAAGAATAAAACAAATTTTATTCTTAAATTTTTCTCTTTTATGATGGAAAAATGAATCATATTATATTTAACTTGAATCAGCCAAATGTTTCACAAAAAATTGAGATCCGATTGCATTGTAAATTATTTGCTGATTGAAATAAGTTTTTACAGCTTAGCTCAGTCAAAGTGTTAGTCACTTTTATTTAAAAACTATCAAATTTCTCATAGCACTGCATTTTTATTGTACTCTAAAAATTAACTTTAATATAAAATCTTTATTTTATTTCTAGAATCCTCTAACTTTGTTAGAAACAAACCAAAAAACATTTTTTATCCGTACCTGTTTCTGCTTAATTCTTCTGATAAAACCTATTCAAAAAAGACCATCTAATCTTTTATGCACCAAAAGAGTAACTCTAAAATCTGCTTTCAGAATAAATTTAAAGTTACACTTCATCTCTTAAGGAGTTCTTTTTCTCTACATGCAGCCATTTTCTTTGAAATCTGAAGTCCTCAAAGCTGGCAAAGGAAGGGGCAAATAAAAAAAGAAGCCATCATACGCTAGTTTACTCTTGCTCATAAATATAATTGCTCGGTCATAAACATGGCCAGGATCATAAGCAATTTTGTGTTGTGTGCGGCAAAAATGCAAGTTTAAAGATATTATAAAAGATGGGCCTGCACGGAGATAAGTAACACGCACGAGTATTCTGGCATGAGGATTCCTGTGACAGGGAGAGATACTCGAGGTCGATGCATTGTCTTAGGTAGGGCCTACCGAGTTGACCGCTAAGAGAAGGGTTGGCCTGCGATTGGCCTTGGGTCTCGTCCTTACACTCTTAAGGTTCTTACACACATAATCGCGGTGCGACCAGTACAGCTTTAAGAGTGTATGTACAGCAAAGTTACATAGCTGTTCCACTCTCTGAGGAATGCCTGGCACGTCGCTCATCAAATGCTCCAGCACACAAAATAAAAAGGACCTCGGCCTTGATAGCGCGTTCCGAAGGGATAAATCCGACTCGTTAGCGTTCGACGAGTCTATTGTCAAAATTCGGGATTATTGAGAGGTGTGGTCGCGCACATATTTCAGCAGGTTAAGTGATTGAGGTTTGATTTATTCGGGGGCAATTGGTCGCAGCGAGATAATTAGAAAGAAAGAAAAAAGGTCGGAACCTTTGATATTTCTAACATGGTTTTTTTTCAAATTTTGGAATAGATTTGCTGAAAGCAAATAAAATTTGGTGTGTCTAATCTTAAAATATGAACTTTTAGAAATCTGGAATTTTAGAAATTAATGTTTAGTAGAAGACAAACATAAATTTCAATTTGTGCTTGTTATTTTCAAAGCTGGTACTGTTTGATAAATTAAATATTTTCAGAATACAGGTGTTAAACGAAACTTGTTAGAGAGATCAAATATTTTGATGCAACTCTGATTTGATTCCTCGGTGAATAATAAAATTTTATTCTATAAAACATCTATGGATGCATGGAAAATTATATATATATATATATGTGTGTGAGGGTTAATAGTATAAAAAGTTTACGATGCAAAATTCCATCACGTATGAATTGAATTTTCATTAAATTGAACCAGGCTGTGACACAAATTTTGCCGGATAAGAGTTAAGTGTTCATTTAAATAATACGACCTGTTCTAAAAATAATTTTCCATAAATTGCATCTTTTTTTTCATCATTTTCTGTATATTAAAAAAGTATCCATTGCAAGGGGTTTCTCAGTGAGCATTTAGGTGTACAAAGAACTTCAAGAAATGAAGTCACTTCAAGAGACTTTTGTTGGGACTTCAGTAATATCGGAAATCGATTTATTCAATAATGTTTCATTACTTCAACTACTTCAAAAAAGTGAAATGATTTCAAAAGACTTCAAAAAACATTTCAAAAGACTTCATAAACTGACTTCAGAAGACTTTATAAAAATCTCTTCGGTTCATCGCTAATGTCTTCTGAAGTATAATGAAGTCTTTAAAATTTTAGTATTTTAAAATATTTTCATTTTGAAGTCATTCTGAAGTAATTTTCTTGGATACTTCATAGTACTTCAAGGTTGGGTAAACAAAAGAGTTCACAAGTGAGAAACCCCTTGATCCATTGAATGTATTTCACTATTTTTGTTGAACTCTTTAAAACATAATTGTATTCAACCAGAAATTTGCATTTATGAAAACAAAAGTTGCGATTTAATTAAATACTTTGTTAGTTATCAAAATAATTTGACTTTGAATTTTAAATTTAAACATGTTTTCTCATTGTAAGTGGAGTCATTATGATAATTAAAAATCATTTACATTAATATAAACGCAAAAAGCACATTTTTTTATGTGTGTAAAATGTTGAAGATGATTTTTACATTATTTATGCTGCGACTATCAAAAAAAGAGTTCTTCTAAATACCAATTTTTGCAAAAACAAGATTATGAATATAAAAGAAAAAAAATTGACATCTGAATATATTAAACGAGTTATGAAATATCAACAACTTTAACTATATAATAAATCGAGTTAATTCCAAATTGAAGTTGTGAGAAAGTTTTCGTTTGAAATTTCTCCGACTACATTCAATGAAATAGAAGATACTTTCTTAACATTCTTCGAATTCATTTTGTGAAAATGTTCATAGTTTATGACTTTAGTGATCGATTATGCACACGCAAATAATAATCGATATTTAGTTTTCTACTTTGATACCTGAGTTATAGTTATTATCTATTAGAACTTTACACTATTTAATTTCTTTTACTATTCTTTTATTTTAATTGTTTTTAAAAAATTGTGTTATTAGTGTTTTTGATCTACTTTTTATTTCTTACTTTTTATAAAAAATAATAATGGTTGCATTAAAAATTAGAACAACATTTGAAAAACTGTTATTAGTTATATTTGTTTATAATTTCAAAATGCAAATTCTTTCTTTTTTCCAGTCACAAGTTATAAAAGTAAAAGTTTCTATAATTTTGCTCTAAAGTCATAAAATGTTTTTACGCTATTAATGAAATAAATCTAATGGTTTCAATTGTTCATGGCAAACTAACCTTGTAATTCTATATAAATGAAGAAATAAAGCTTTTATCGTGTAAATACCAAAAGATCATATCAAATAATAAAATAATGAATTAATATTAAACTCAATCTGATGGAATAAGTCTCGATAAATTAGGCAGTTTATAGGTAAAAGTAAAAATAATTTTGTGTAAAATTCAATTAAATTTACAGTCGTTCTAAATTTTCTTGTAAAAAAAAATTAAGTAGGTTCCAAATATATCCTTTACGGGTCTGCTTTCTCGAATCCAGCAAACGATCGAGCAAAACATTCTTCGGAATTGCAGCAAAGAAATGTACACTAGAGCAAGTTGGCACCTGGCGCAACCATAGCTGGTTATCTTCCCCTTGCCCCGTGCAGCCTAACTATAAGCTCTCATCTAGCGAGGACGATGACTCGAGATTTAATCTTGTCACTAAACACACAACTGTTTATCTGTTTTACAATGCACCTCATAATTCATATTCCCCCTAATTGAATTAACTTTTTAGCACAGTTAAAAAAATTATGAAGACAAACACAATTTTATGACAAACAGCAAAGTCCTATTCATCTTGCAAACTTGATTTTTTTTAATTTGCAGAAAAGAAAAAGAAGAAGACACAAATTTGTATGAAAAAAGTCCACTCCATCTTGCTTTTTTTTAATTTATAGAGAAGAAAAAGAAGAAGAAGTCATTCTGCGAATTTGGCTAGAAAAATCAAAGCCTTTTTTTGTTTTTCCTGTCACAAAACAAACGTGTTTGAAATGCTCTCGCATCAAAATAGACGATCCGTTCCGCGGAATAATGTTTTTAAGTGGCTAAGAATTCTGCGTACTGATGGCCATTCGTCAGGCAGCCTGACTTCTGACCGTACGAGTCGTTAATTGGTGTACGTGTAAACTTCCAACTTTTCATAAACCAGCGCCTTGACAGTGGCAAGGATTTGTTGCTAGTTGCAGCATCCAAGAATTGTAACAAGGATCATCATTTTTGAAATTATTAACAAATACCAAAGACGATAATCATTTTTATTATATTCTGCTTGTAAAAATAAACCCTACATTTTTTCTTCTAGAACTTCAATAAAATTTAACATAATTGTTAAAAAAAAAACATTGATTATTCATAAATAAAGTGGGCTTTGAAAAGGAATTTTTAACGCACATCTTTATTACCAAATGAATATGCGGCCAGAGTTAGAGGTACTTTAAAATGCCGCTTCCCCGTATTTAGAAGCTGGCAATCTTCACTTGGTTAGCTCATTATTCTCGGAGAAACTCGTGAACCAATTTTATATTTATCTTTTGTTTCCTTCGGCTTATTTATTTGCTCATCATTAAGGGGAGTTCTTCTTTTTTTTCTTTGAAATACGCAGAGAAACAAATTTCACTTGCACAGTTTGGTCAAAATTTGGGTTTGCAGAAGCATCAGCTTTTGGTTCTTGTTTTTTATTCTTTGCTGGAATTCAAAGCAATAAGATATGGCTTACTTTGGCAGCATTTACTTGGGAATTTGAAGTTTGAGCGAGGAAAATGCAAAATTGCAGAAATATTCATTGGAACACGGTTGAGTTCCCGCGATGGAATCCAATTCGAATAATGTGCTTGGAACATTCAGCCAGGATCATGAATAAAGCTAACGGCTCGAATAGTTTGAGTGCTTCGAATAGTTTTTACTTGCAAAGTGGTCTGTAATCCTTGATCCTCCTCAGTTATAAATATGATATTCATATTTTTCTGAGTCATCAAAAACAAGATGATGAATAACAGTTGCTAATTCTGAATGATAATTTAAATGCTTTCCAGAGTTGATTTACATAAGAAGAATATTCACTCTAAAGTGGTTGAAAATTTTCGACAACAAAAATATATGGATCTTTACGTAACAATGTTGGCAAACTAGTTATGGTTCAGTTGTTACACTGGGGATGGTTTACGAGCTGCAGTAACGCCACGCGTATGTCGTTATAATTTAGAAGGGTATAACCATGGAAAAGAACTCGCACACGGAAGTTCAGCAGCATCCATTTTACATTGTAACTCCACGATGAAGGATAGATTCGAATTATTTTACTGCCTCTTCCTGATCTCGTAAAGATACAAAATTACCTTAACAGCTGGAAAATACAAGCTTCCTTCTGTTAATTGAAAGAAAAAAAATCATTCGCACATGTGAGTACAATAGTTTAGAGTTAAACGTTGGCATAATGAAATGTTACTATAAGTGAGTGTCACTTTATATTGTTATATATTTTTAAATAACTGCCAGATAATGAAGCGAAAAGTCAATTAATTTGTGATTCAAAAGGTTTTTTTATTTTAAACTTTGTTATTAATTTATAATTAGATTTAATGGGTGAAGGCTAGAAAGGGTAATCTAAAAAATAATTCTAGTGATATTTAAGAGTGCGATAATCTGAGATACATTATTTATAAAATACACTTCAATATACGGTAATTATAAACAATTTTCACATCGTTTATTTTATTAAAATACGTTTAATAAAAAGAACTAGTGTGATAAATTTTACTTTATGAATTTTATTTTGTTACCATCTCAAATTATCAGTTCATAATAATCAAATGTTAAAGAAATAATAATTGTCAACTTTGATTTAAGCCAATATTTAATTCAGTAATAAATTAACTATTAAACATATATAAGGCACTAACATACAATTTACGTTATCGAGTATTTGCAATTCCCATTCGTTTCACATTCTCCTCTTAGACTTTGTCCTTTTTTTTAATAGTTATGAAAAGGTCGTGGCTTATTAAAAGCTACTTTGTTTTGCTTTATTTCGTGACAAATACACTCTATCTAGACTTCACAATCAAGCAATTATATATATATATATATATATATATAATATATTTGCGGAATTGCGTAAAGTGTTAATGGCTTGGCCAGAGTGTGTATACACACAAAGAATATACAAGAACTTTCTCCGGGCAAGGAATGTGTGCCATCGCTTTCAAGCTGCATCGTGCGTCGATCTTTTTCGCCCATTTTCAAAACACGATGATGATAATATTAAAAGTTGTTTGCACAGCCAACGAACGCGAACAATGAACGCATGCTTTCTTATTGAATTAATGCGGGACACACGCCAAGGTGCGAATACACCTCAAGCATGTAAACGCACGGCGATTACATTGTAAAGTAAAATGTATATAAATTACAAAGTGTGAAGCTCCAGATAAACACCGATATTAACAGCATTTCATTATATAAGTACAAAAAAAATTAATCAAGTTTCGAGTAAAACCAAAATTTTGTATGGACTTGATTTATTGCAAATAACAGAGACTCTTTTTCGAGTACATTATTAGTTGACTCAAATACCTACTTCTTTGGTATTTATGTTATGTCACGAAATGTTTATCGACAAATTTGTATTATTCATTCAGTTTCATTTTGGATAAGTCACGAATTAATTTAATTTATAATTATGTGAATTCATCACAAAGAGATTACACACGTGGAGAGGAAAAATTCCAGTGGCCTATCTCATGTAGCATACAATTAATTCCCAAATTCCATTTAGACAGTAGCACATCCCAGAAGGAGAGTATCTTAATGACGAAAGATGAAAGGGTACAGGTTGCTCATTGAGAGAAGAAGAAGAAAAAAAAGACATCGTACCTGGCTATATAATCAATGCAATTTAAGGTATGTCTCAGAGGAAACCGCTTTTCTTACAAATAAGCTAAAATTACACAAAAAGGTTCCTTACAGTAAAACAATAATGCAAGATTTTTTTCAGATTTTTAATCCGTTCACTATTTTTATAAATCCCCATTGTAAATCCAGTTTTAGCTATACTGATGCATAGGTTAGAGTAGTGCCGCTATATAGAAAGAGCGCACTCGTTTTTCGTCAGTACTATTTTATATCTCGGCGCTATTCTAACCTGTGCGTCAATATAGAAAAATTGAAAACTTTAATTCGATTTTTCTCAAAAAGTAAGCCGATAAAAAATCTGGAAAAAACCGTGCAAGACTATTTAAAACTTGAACAACGTTTTGTTCAAATATTAAGTAATTCGTAAGAAAACTGTTTCATCGGAGACATACCTTAAGTAAAATGAAGTCTAAATTATAATTTCCTTTCGAGGAATTACAAAAGTGATATTGAAATCAGGGAAATGAATTGCTTTCAGAAATTTATTTATAAAATACAAATCTCGTTTTATTAAAATTTAAATTAATTTTATTTATTGCACTTTTGTTATAAGAACAAAAGTTTTTTTTTAACTTTTTATTTCTTTATTGTCAAGTGTATGACATTGCAAAAAAACATTTTACTTTACAAAAGATAAATTTATGAACATTTGTCAAACCTATGAGTGACGTTCTTTTTTATTTTATTATTTTTTTTTATTTAATAATTATTTTTGTTTTTATCAAATTATGTAACACATTTTCTATTAGCAGAAAAGTAGCGAAGTCGTCTGGCGATTAGTTGCCTGGAATGCAATATAAAATGCGGTCCAAGTGAGCGGAGTGATATTCGAAACGATTCGAAAGTGATTTTATACGCTTGTACTAGCTTGACAATACTTTATTATAGCCAACTAAAACATATCAATTAATGCCAGCAATGATTGATGCCTACGTTTAACTTTTCGTGATAAGCGCAGATTACTTTTTTTGTTCTTGCTTTGATTGACAAAATGTGTAAATAAATAATACACATTTTGACACCTTCGATCAATTACAATTTTTACGACTCATTGGTTTTTCGCAGAAAATAATTACCACTTTTATGTGATAATACAAAATTTTTTGCCTATTGGTTGTTGGTACAATAAATTGTGAAATACACTCGACCAGTTGTTAATTTTATTTTGTCTAAATAAAAAATGATTTTTTGTTTCAGAATGCGTTGGTTTAAGGGCCACAGTGAGGCACCAAGACTCTTGAGTTTGAGTACACTACAAACTGACGATGACTGTGACAACTCGTCATTTCATCTTCAATCCACCACTCGACTGAGAGGTAAATTGACCAAGAAAGAAAAAAAAATATTATTTTTTAGTTTAAAAACAAAGAGAAATAAAATAAAAACGACAAAAAAATATGATGCAGAAAAGTATATATAATAAATTTGAAATATCCAGAAAACATTGTATCATAACACGTTTAATCTTTACGTAACTTTCTTTATGTACATTCCAACAATGTCTTACACAACGTCCAATAAATTAACCATTTATATTATGGGAAATTTTATACAACAGTTGATATCAATGAAGAAAAGAAAAAAAACATTAATTAACCAATATCAATTATTCTTCTTCACTGCCTTTCAAACTAAATCAGTGATGTTCACTTGTTCAATAATTATAATAAGCTGCATTCCGTTCCGTTCGTTTGATTTTCTGCTATTAATTTCTGAAAGAAATTGTGGTCAGTGTGCCAGAGAGTATTCATAAACAATTTCTTTTTCTCAATGAATTAATTGACAAACTGATTGTGAAAAGAAAATTATTTAATTTTGACGATGATAATCTTTTTTATAAGAAAAAAAAGACGAAGAATTGTTTAAATTGCTGACCGAAGATGACCCAACGCAAGATAATGCACAAAAGAAACACTGCAACAGCAGGAGAGTGTTAAAGGCAAAGTTAAATCTTGGTAACGGTGAATTTGTATTAGAGCCCGTTTAATACAAGCGATCTCGTGCTACAAGAATGATTTTCTACTTTATAATAGAGATGATGCAGGTGCATCGACGCATGAAGCGAAATCTAGAAATCGGTTACCACCCAAACACGATTTGATATTAAAAACTATTGAACTCTTGTTTCTAAATCATTACTTGATAACAGCTCTTTGAGGTGAGAGTCGGCAATTAATTTATTTTAATTGAAAAATACCATTTAGCTTGGGGGCAATTAAATTGAAATTTTATTCATATTCAACTTTCATCCACGTGATTAGCAAAAGAACATCTTGATTGCAGTTTTAATTTCAATTATAACTTCAGTTTTAATTTGAATAATTGTCTTAATTTTAATATAATTGGGGTTTAAAAGTTTAATTTTGATAAAAAAAGAATTTTTTGTTATTGTCAACGGTATATAGTACTGTTACAAAGAGAATGATCGAAAACATCAATGAACTCTTTTGACACAGTTTTATTAAATGTTGTGTGTGCTGTTACAAATTGTATACGTATCAGGCAGCCCCGTAGGTGTTATTGAATAAAAGAGCATTTTGAAAAAGGATTGCGCACAGGACATCCGGTTTCTTCGCGTATCCTGTGCAATCGTCTTGGAAGACGTATAATACTCGTCACGCTCGAAGCATGCATTTTAACTTGGTCGCGTCGATGATACCGCATGTGATGTTTTACTAAACAGCGTGTAACCATCAAGCTACCGACGTTCTCAAAGACATCGTCCACTTCAATCGAAAAGGAAACGATAATTACTCACTCGTAAAATCACTTGGTACAATCAAATTAATCATTATATTAAAATTGGGTTAAAGAGGACTGTGGTTTTGAGAAACGCATAATTTTTTTTTACAACGAAAACTGTCAATTGTGGTTTTGACATTTGCAATAGGAGTTAATGATCAAACGGATTTCATTCTGAATTCGAGGCTAAACCACTAATAACTATATAATATAACTTAATAGGATAGTTTTTCAAAATTAAAAAATTTAAAATACAACTATTAGCTGGGATTTTCTTTTAGTTTTTATGTTTGATTGCTATTTAGTTTTTCTTTAGTTTTTTTTCTACTTTTTTTCTGCTTAAAGTGTAATTTAATTTTTTTATATCTGCAAAATGTACTTCAGTTTTTATGTTCAACTTTTTGTTTGGTTTTCTATTTCAAGTCTGCTTCCACTTAAAGTTGTATCTAAACAGTCTACAATTAAAAAAATTACTTTTACAGATTTATCTCCAGTACGATGGGTCCGTCGGAAGTCATCCAGCTCCGAATCCGAACGAAACTGCTACAACGTTCAGACCTCGGAGGTGACCACCGGACGTTCTTCAAAGAAAAAAGACAAGAAACGCATCCAGGATGAACGAAGAAAGATTTGCGAAAAACGAAATCCCCTACTGGACCGAGTCAAAAGCACAAGACTGACCTTCCTGAAGGATTCAGAGGACGACCTGGACGACGCTGCAGACGAACGCAAACAATTCCGTTCCCTGGGTCTGACTCGAAGCGACCTCAGAAGATCTGTCTGCGAGAGTGACCTGAAACTCCAAATCAATGAGGAAGACAAGACCAACGTGAAACGAAAGAAACGTTCCAAATCGCAAAGCAGACTGTCACAATGTGCCAACGGAGGCGAACGTTTCTTCCTTTTTGGTTTCCGGAGTTCCACTCCCAATAAAAGTACAGAAGTCCTTCCTGAGGAAGAGAAACCTCCCAAGGACCCGGAAGACCCTTTGAAAGACAATTCTTATTTCGACAGTCTTACACCGTCCAGTTGTTTGGCTGCGAAATTCCGAGCCATCCAGGACAGGTATTTAAAAAGTTCCACCAACAGGTTGATAGCAAAAATTTACAAAAAAGACCGGGACAGAAAGAGACTGCGCAGCTTTTCTTACGGAACTCTTCCGGGACTGGAAGAACTGAGGACCAATCCCTTGTATGAAGAACAGGATCAGGATGACAATGATTCGGGGATCTTGGATAATGATTCAGCAACCAGTTCCCTGCTGGATGACCGGTACAGTAGTGCAATTTTGGAACCTTTGAGTTCTACTTTTAGCGAGTTCCTGTCCTTGGGAGCAACTCCTCCGAAAATTCCTCCACGAAGGGTCACAGCACCCATCTCCGAATTGGAGAGGAATTTGAAGCTCAGTCAGCACTCGTCGATTCTGGAAGCCTCGCCTGTGATGATCCTGTCGGCTTCTAGGAGGAGTAGGGCACATAATGTCAGTATGAGAATTGAGAAGGATCCTCTGAATGTGCTGAAGGTTAAAACTGATTTGGAGAGTAGTAGGCAGAAAGAGGATAGTAGAGCGAAAGAGGATATTAGG
>JABFPM010001241.1:0-21482 GCA_022817325.1 Idris sp. 1 HC-2018 | reverse complement strand
ATTGGGCGCCATTTTGGATTTTTGAAAATCTGACTGCATATTCGAGTTCAGCGACCCAGAAAATGTATGTACACAATTTTTCACATTAATTGAACAAATAAAAAAATGCAGGGGTCTAAGGGTTAATTCAATTTTTAATTATAAAAATTTGATCATTTTTAAATTTGTTTACAACAAATAGAATATTATACCTGTTAATTGATAAGTTGAAGAAAAATCATTCGCTAATCAATCTCAGCAAAATCTAATTATGCATTTTTCTAATTAATTCACAACCAACTAAAATCAAGTAGAAGGGTTATCAATCAAATTATTTACTTTCAAACATGGTTGGCAGCATTAAAAGTTCGCTAATAATTATAGTTGAAACTAACTGTACTAAATAATTAATCTAACAATTTAATAAACTGAACTAGATTGAACTATTGGAATATGTTTTTTTCCTTATATAATTAATGATTCTTATTTATCTAAATACTTCTTTTAAAAGATAATGAGCGAATTCACATAAGAATGAATAGAACAGATTTAGATTTGATCAAATTGTCAACTGAGTAGTCATTTATCAATTACCGTTTAAGGCACTTCAATGAAGTATCATTTATGGAATAATTACATAATTAAACAAATCAATAGTGAATGTGAGGAGATTACACATTACGATTGATTGATAAGCCCAAGTTTCATTCTCAAACTGTCATGTATTAACATTTTTTTTTCTTTTCAAACTAATTTGACGGATTTATTAAAAAAAGATCCACTCAAAAAACGTGTTCCAGAAGTTTTCTGTCAGTTTTTTCAAAAAAAAAAAAAAAAAAAATAGTTCTAGTCAATTTTTCAATCAAGAAGATTTTAGTTCAGTTTATAAACTATTTGAAAATCAGTATTGCAGTAAACATTTTATCTATCCCAGATAGACCACTATAATTGCATAACTATCAAATTGATAAGGGAAATTTCATCAAAACAATTTCGTACGTTTACATCGATTTGATTTTAATTCAAGATACATTAGAGAAAACAGAAATCGCATCGTTTTTAATGGGTAAACCTCCCAAAGTGGTACGATTTTTTGTTCGAATATATTTAAAACTTCTAGTAATAAATTTGAAAATTAATTATAAAACTGGACTGGAATATTTTTTTATTTTTAATGGAACCCGTTGAATTATTTTATAACCTATTTATGATTTTATTAAAAAAAGTAGCGCAATTACAATACTAAAAACAAGGCGAAATTATTGTTACAAATGAGCAAAATAAAAAAGCTCTTGTTGTCGCAAACAAGTATTATTACATTTATCAAAGTTTACATTAAAATAGGAATAATGTTAAACAACTTTCAAATTCCGAAGCAAAGTTTAAGATTGAAAAAGTTGTGATAATAATTGAACTAAATGCGCTTCTACTAAAAATTGGGGTTATTTTTCAAAAGATCCCAGATGCATTTAACATGAACCGAAATATAATAGTCACGATTTGAATGTTTGCAGGGGAGACACTCGTGGTTTGGTTCTGTCTGGACTATTTATCGGATTTTCTGTACTTGGTGGACATAGTTTTTCACTTTCGAACAGGTTACCTCGAAGACGGCGTTTTGCAAACAGACGCGACAAAGTTGAGAACACATTACATGAATAGCACCACGTTTTACATAGACTGCCTGTGCCTGCTGCCCCTCGACTGTTTATATTTATCTATAGGATTCAACAGTATACTCCGAAGTTTTAGACTCGTTAAGATTTATCGGTAAGTATAACAATTATTCTCTGTTAGGGTAAGTGATATATTAGTGAAATTTCGTTGGAAAATTGAAACGATGAATATGTATAAATGAACTTGCTGCAAAAAATAACTCCAGTTATAAAATTGATTTTAAATTCCTATTAAAACAGTATTTTATTCCGTAATAAAATTTTATTTAAAAGATATGAGATATTAATGACGATTGCACTAGGAAACAGAGATTGAAAATTGAATATTTAACTTCAGACAATCATTTGATACACATTTAATTTAATCAAAGGCACACTCTAATTTGCAAGTTGATATTACAATTGAACTGTTCAAACTGTCTATTTCAGAAGAAGAAGAAGACGTAATAATTATACATAACGTCAAAGATAGCAGAACGATATCAAATTTATGCAAATGACGTTGTTCTTAATGGAATTTCGATTAAAGTCAATATCTCTTTTCTGGTACAAATTTATGTGACAAATGTTTCGATCGAACAAATAGATTATACCAGTTGATGAATATAATAACACACCGCGAAGATAAATGTTACGCTGTAGAATTAGACAATTCGTGTCGAGTTTCAAATTCAATTTAAGTGACATCCTAGTCTCAATACCAGTATAACATTGTCGCCAAGAGTTGCTGCATTAAATTATCTGATCATCTTATAATTGTCAAAGTAAATCTGCTCTCCTATGATTACTAATACATAAACAATAATGAAAGAGAGACAGCGCACCGAAAACGTATTCAAATTCAAACTGGGTTAAAATCACGCTATTGAACATGCATATTTCCCTAGAGCTGTACAAGCAACTAAAGGAAAGCACCTCAAGTTTTTCAATCTGGTTTAGTTTGAGCAACTCAAAAAATTCTTTTTCTCGGCTTGAGAAAATTCTTAATTGTCAATTTTTCATTATCAATTGCAGGTTACGTGTAATTAAACTGAAGAATTAATCAAATAAAATTTAGGATTAATACATTTGAATTTTTTGATAAACTTTTATTTACTCTCAGCAGAAAACTCTGGGTCTGTAAAAATTTTATGTTATTTGAATGAAGTATAGATAAATGTACCCGGACTGTATTTAGATCACTACTATTTTTATCCAAGTGTGTATAACAAAATATTGTGCACTTTGTTTTAGGTTTTGGGCGTTCATGGACCGAACCGAGCGACACACAAACTACCCGAATTTATTCCGCTCCACCTCCTTAATACATTACTTGCTGGTGATCTTTCACTGGAACGGGTGCCTCTATCACATTATTTATAAGAACAACGGTTTTGGGAGCAAAAATTGGGTATTCGATGATTCAGAAACAGCGGATGTAGTTAAGCAGTACCTGCAAAGTTATTATTGGTGCACTTTAGCACTAACAACCATTGGGGACCTGCCCAGGTAAAACAAAAAACAGTGTTTTATCTATCTTATTTTAATGCGACGTGATTATTGTATGATTACTTTTTATCAGCAATTATTGTGGCTCAAATGCCTTCAATCTCAAAAGAACAGATAGTATTGATAATTATTATTGAACAAGGTATTTTCAATTAGTGTTAATTTTCTTTATTATATTCTGTAATTATCATCTTTTGGAATTTATCAATTTGTTGAATTGTTCTTAAAATAATATAAATACAATTTTTCTTTGTATAAAATATTTATTTTGCGCATGTCAATTTCCTTTAGTTTTATCAGAAAAACTTATTGACTATTTTCTAATATTGACCATTCTTACCCTGCAAATATTTTCCCATTTTTATATTAGGATTTCATGTATTTTATGAAATGATTTATTAAGAAATATTATTAAAAAAAATTATTCACGTTATAAAATTAACAGATAAAAACAAAAGTATATTTGTAAAAATGTTTAAGTTTTAATGCATTAAATTAAGTGAGATAATAATAAATGGGAAACTAGAATATACGAAGCTTCATAAGTATTCGATCTACCTTTAAAGTGAGAACGTAAAGTAGAAGTTGATAAGTTGATCTTACGATAACATCGAACAAGTAACGCTTGTAGATGCAAGTAGGAGTATACCTGAATCTTGCACAAAAGCCTCGACAACTCTTGAATCGTTGACGTGCGAAACCTAAGAACAGGGTGATGGTGACATTTGACACTTCTGACACAAGTCTCTGACGTGAGAAGTACTACTGAGGCGAGAAAAGTGTCGTATTTTAAATTATTTAACGAACGGTTCAAGATTTGACAAAGATTGCAAGAAAACAGTTTGTCGACATTTATGTATTAATTTATGGCTAAAATTTCGATTGATTCATTTTACAATATTTTGTATGATAACACAGCTTATTTTGCTACGTAAAGCTGAAGTTTTTTTTTATATAAATTTTAATCTCCACATTTCGACTAACCACTTTTTAGACATAAATGTTGAAAAATGGAATATTAAAAAAATACATTAACAATTTATAATGCTGCAAAAGGTTTGAAATCTTTCATCGTAAACCAACAAAAAAAGAAGCACCGTTCATTAAAATTCTTATCACTCACAGTTTTCATCTCATTTTACATAAGATAAAACTTTTTATATCACAAACTATCTCAATGACAATAAAATATTTATCTCTGTGATAAAATAACAATTAGTTAAAGTGTCACTCCTTTATTAATTTAGTTCAAAATTAATTTTCGTATAATTAAAACTTATTATAATTGCTAATGAAAAACTGTCACTCTCAATTATAAAATTTAAAAAATACGAAATGTATTTGCTTTATATTCTAAATATAATTACCATTGTTGGCATGTTTAATAATTTGTTTGCAAAACATGTTACGGTTTAGTCAAATTAATTCGAAAGTTTTGTCGATGGAAATCAAATAAACATCAAAAGCTGTTCATTATAATTTTTATTGATAAAATCTCTTTCAACTGATGATTGCAAACAGGGTTTTCATAATTTCAAAGTTAACTCAAGAGAATAGAAATTCAATAATACAGTTAAACCTGGATAAGTGGGACCTCCAAGGGACCGCTAGTTTTCTCTTACTTAAAGAGTTTTCCCACTTATCCAGATTCTCACTTATCCAAGTTAATAAAATTATCGTTCCACTTAAAGAGCTTCTAAGTAAATCAATTTCAACTCACTTCAATAGTAACTATTAAAAATATTTATTTCATATTTACAATATACCTTATAGCGATAAACAAAACTACTTAAAAAAATTAGTCACTTTGGTTTGTTTCATATTATCAAACTCTTGAGCTTTTTGTTTAATTAGAGACCCACCGATTGGAATGTCTTTAGCTAATCTTTGTTTAATCCATGAAACAACACAATTTTCCAGCTCAGGATATTCCGGTAAACGTGATTTTTGAATTTTTCCTTGCCCTTCAAAACAATTTGCGTCAATTTTTTCTTTGTTTTGAATGATACGGCAAAGCGTTGATTTGGGCACATCAAATTCCACACAAAGTTGGTCTCGTGTTTTGCCGCTTTCATATTCGCGAATCAAGTTTAACTTTTCACTGCTTGACAAAGTTTTTAACTTTCGTTTTGCCATTTTAAAATTTGTCAATGATATTATAAATTACTACGAATAAAATCTGATTTCGCATTCTGTAAATAAACAAAAACTTTTGTCTTATATTTACAAGAAAAATGAATTTTCACAAAATGGCGACATCTACTGGCCAAATATTTTTTGTCCCACTTATGAAAGTTTTTAGGCTTCAAGGTGCTGGGACCGGAAAATTGTTCTCATATATAGAGGTTTCCCACTTATCCAGGTTTGACTGTATATTTATGAAATGAATATGCCCAAGAAGAAACCCTATCAAAAAAATCGCTTTAAATTCGACACGGAAATGAAAAGAGAAATCAATGAATAAACAATTCGGTTCCGATGTGTTTTCGACGTATTTCCAAGTCGAAAATTAATCAGATATTGGTATCGGAAAATTAAGTTGTTTAGATGTCGTATTTTCATTTATTAAATTTGTCTTTATAGTATTCAAACCGAATCGAACCGGGTCGAAATCAAATTGGAACTGAATTGCAACTGAATCGTTTTTCATGGTAAAATTTTCTTCAACAAAGTTGTGTTTTTACACATCTTTATTTTCAAGTATCTATACACGTAAAATTAAAAAATGTAAAAATACAACTTTTTTGAATAATTTGTTATCATAAACAAAACGATTTGTTTCCAATTCATTCCCATTACATTAAAGACAAGTTTAATCAATGAAAAACGACATGTAAACAATTTAATTTTCCGATACGAAAGTCTGATTAATTTTCGACTTGGAAACACGTCGGAAACACATCGGAACCGAATTGTTTATTCATGGATTTTCCATTTTAGTTCTGCGTCGGAATTGAAGCGATTTTTTTTGATTGGAAATGGCTCTCCGTAAGAGCCTATTTAGGAATCGCCTTTTTCTAAACTAGAATTTTTTAAAATTTTGGTGCTGCAAGAAGATGATTTTTATAACATGTATAATTTAATAAATATTCTAACGTAAAAACCAATGTTCATTTTATAATAAAAATCAAGTTTTATCATAAAATCAGTGTAAATACAAACGGATTAATAAATTTAAGTTTAGTATTAAAAACTTATTAAATTTTGTTGTACTTTAAATTGTATGTATAAAGTGACTTAATAATGTAAAAATTTTAGGATATTGGACGCAATTTTAAATATTAATTTATGAAATTGTTTTGCAGAGTGAAACAGCTCGAACTCTATTTAGCAGAGTAAACTGTTCGTAATATGAAAATTGTTTAATTTGACTTTAAAAATCTATTCTGTTGTGTTTGAAAATGTGAAAAATTAAATAGATATTGAATACCATAAGACCATATTAAAAAATTGATCCGAATTTGATTCAAAACCAACATGGACAATCGATAAATAAACGACTTGTTTTCGATGTGCAACCTGATTCCGAGTCGAAGAAGTGTACGTATTTGGTGTCGAAAAATTGGATCGTTCACAAATCATTTTTAAATCGTTTTTTATACGTCGGAATTAAACCGGAAACAAATAGTAATTTGCACAATTTTTTTTTAAAAAATGTATATTCACCCGAACAAAAATTAAAAATTAAAAAAAGAATCTAATATTTTGTACGACATAATTTCTATATTATTTTTTAATAAAAAATTATTTAACCCGCATGTATTTGACTATTTTTTCAATGCATTAAAAATTTGTTCGAAAAAGTAAAAAAGTTGGGTCCAACAAAAAGTTATCTGTCAAACCGCCATTAGCAAATGTTTTTGGTTGATAATGATTTAATTATAAGTAACACAGCAGATTTATCATTAACATATATTCCAAAAACTCCACATTAATTCTTTGATAATTGAATTTAATCAAAATAGTTCTTTAATCTTTAATCTAATCAATATATTTGCTACAAATAATGTAAAAGTTAAGAAACATGAGATTCCCGATATAATTTGATGTTTTTTTCATTTATTTTATACATTTTAAAATCTAAATAACTCGCTAAAATAAACGTTGACTTGTAATTAAAATTATGTGAATTAAAAGAAAAACTTTGGAAAAACTCAAAGATTAAGAAAACTACAACAAAATTACAAAATTGACAATTATTAAAAAAAAGTCTAATTTTTTCTTACTAAATTTAGATAAATTTTACAATAAATAAAATTAAACTTGCTAATAAAATTAATGAAAAAACTAATTGTTTCACTCAGTGTGTCGTTTAACAGTTTCAAAATATAATCGGTCGATAAAGTAGTCATCTTCAATATAATCAGTCTTGTGCTGCTTTCTATCGGTCTTTTTTTGAATATTAAGAGGCTATTTATGATAATACAGTTTTCTCACAAGATTTTATGAAATGATTTTTATTAACAGTAATGTACGAAAAGATAATTTATTAAAAAATTTATCTCTAGTTGCATAAACAAATTCTATTAATAAATGTATGATTGAGCAATTTTAATGTATCGATTTTTTTTTCTCTCCGAGAAGCAAGTAAATTAAAAAATATTCAAATATATAAAAGATGTAAAAAGATAAAACTCTTACCCTTATAATACAAATCATACAATTGTTTAGTACTTTAATTGAATTAACGAACACATTTAATTATCAAAATCTAAAAATTCATTAATATTATTATTTATTAAACATTCAAGTTTAAATAAAATATTTTAAGTAAAAATTTTAAAACATTAAAAACCTGAATTACAATACCTCAATTTTATTATTTAATAAAAGAAAATGACACACAAATACATTGTTAAATAAATACTACTCAACAAAAGTTGAAACTTTATTTTTAATGAAAATTATTTATACACATTGTGTGCTAAAGTGAAAAGCTCATACAACATATTTCCCGAATTAAATGTCATAAGATAATACGTCAGTACTACTAAGTTATAGACACACACAGCTTTTTATAGTTATTTAACATTTTATTGTTTTATTATACTGTTTTCTGAGAAAAAAAGTTCTTCTATAAACCCAGTAACAAGCTCTATAATAATAATTTACATTTTATAAAGAAATATAATAGGTTTATCACCATTCACCGAATATAAAAGTTGTACAAGTTTTCGTATATATTCAACAACATTTATACTTCTCATGTAATATTAAAATATAAATACTTACAGTAATAAATACTTACAGTAATAGAATGTTCATCATTATCAAGACAAAGTGTACAACTAATAATATCAGGTGCAAATTTTTTAAGTAAGTTTGTTAAATGCAATACAATCCGAAAAGAGTAATTTTTTTACAAAATAAATCAATTATTTCAACCCCTTTAACAAGCAAATTAACTTAAACAATCAAATCAAGTTTCATTTCACAAAAACGATGGCATAACTACGTGATGAAAGAATGTTGTTATCTATCAATTATATGAAATCGTAACATCGGGCACCATTTATTATTAGCCAGAATGGGATGTAGTGTATTCGTGTGTAAACTCATGTTGATGTCACACACCGTGTCGTACACAAACGATACGTCGTCGGCTGCTGCGCAAAATGCTGCGGAATCCAGAATCAGACAAAAATCTTTAAAGACCCACGCAAATGTTTCGTTTCTTCGAATTAGTCAACATTTTTCTCTTCTTTCGTTCTCATTAGAAATAATTTAAAATAAACAAAGAAAAAGATTTCTATATTTATAACTGTTTTTGTTAATAAAAGTTTTCTGATGTGATTGATAACAGTTTTTTAGGTTATATTTTTTTTTTTTTGTTACGTTATTCCATATCTGAATTCGCATGGACCTACTTAATCCGCAGCTTTGACAAAATAATATAACGTGACTATATCCACGTTAACTATATTTCTCAGTCAGTTTTATGGTCAACTCAATTTATGTAAAAGAACTGAATGATTTGTCTAAATCAAAACAGTTAAAAAACTGAGTACAATTTTTCACTAATGTGATAGTTTAAAATTAGATATAAATCATTCTTTGTAATGGATTTAAAATCATAAATTATAATAACTGATAAATTTTAATATACTGAAGATTCATTCATCAAATAGAATAATATTTTTATTATTATTATTGATTATTAATCGATTTAACATTTACATACTTACGAGTACGTATGGACCAAAAATTTCGCTTTTATAACCATCAAATACAATAACTGTCACGTATGGTTAAGTTTACCACATTGCCGAGTTGACATTACTCAGTTAGAGATAAGTTGACTAAAAAACCAACTAAAATTTTATAGAAAAGGTAACCGATTTTTTGTCTAAGGGTACGAAAATTATAATTAAGACATTTCTTTGGAAATAAACATGAAAGCGTATTTTCGCGGATCAAAAATTATAATTAGGAGTTCCGGATATGAGCGTAAAGAGATTCAAATTTAGTCGTCAACTTTTACGTTCCTTTTTGTGACGAAACTAATCTTTTTTCGCAGCCTCTTACGTTTTACATGTAGCATTAATTTTAAAGCTACTTACAAATAAACAATTCTATGAAAAGATCCTCTTTGAAATATAGTTGTTGAAAGGCCAGATGAATTTGCAACCTACTTGAAAAAGGGATTACTTAATAATTAATCTTCCATACAATGTTGTGCTTTCAATATGAAACGCAAAATTAATTTTCATGTTTTCCATTAAAACTCTTTGAAAATCTTAGTTAATTAGTGAGTTATTTTAAAAATAGTTATAATAAAAATCAATTCTTTCTATAACAGAAAATTCTTCTTCGTGTAATTTACTAAGAAAAATTGATTTGTTATGATAAAGAAATGTGTTTCCAATCAAAGTTCCTTCGAGTAACATTTTGTGCCGTTTAACCATTTGTCAAAAGCAAATAAGATGAATATGTGCTGAGAAAATAACATTTTTCCTAGAAAAAAAGATTGTATTTTTAACTACACACTTCACTGTTTGAGTTTTTTTTATATTCTAAACAAACAAATTTATAATTAAAGCTAGAATTTATATTTAAAATAAACACAGTTATAATTAAACCTAGAATTTTAATAACTACTTATATTTTACAATTTTCCTTTGCGAGGTAATAAAAAAATTATTTAGAATTGCAACAAAATTGTTGTCAATTATTTAGTACACTATAAGAATTGCACATTTTTAATAAAAATACATAAATAAAATAAGTTACAACTGAAATAACTATTTTCCACTGTAAGTGGCACACCCCGCGTAAAATTAATTTTCGGTGAAAAGTGAACTAAATTTATAATGATCTTATTGCAGCACACTTCCTGGTCTAGACGAGCCATAGTCTTTTTCATATAAAAAGATACTTTTTGGCACGTGTGTGTCGGCAATCGTGATAAATGATCGTGATAAATGATCGTGTATCGTTTGGTTTCTCGTTGCCCTTGGCCGTCGTCATCTTGGCTATGTGACGCAACCGAGTTTTCATTGCGAATCGATTGTCGACGAAAACGCTCGACGAGATTCACGACACGTGAAAAGCTAGGCTATCATCCGCGACTCGAATAAACCCGAGGCGACGCGTGATTCCCAGAATCGTTCAAGATACGGATCAAAATAGTGCGACTGTCAACAGTTCGTGGAAATCACGCCTCTACGAGGACGACACCTATATAGTGCGTCTTCTTACAATGCGGTTAATTATATTCGATCAAGAAGTTTAGAATTTAATAAAAAAAAATTTACAAAAAATTGATTTTTTGCTGGAAAAAATTTAAGAATGTATGATTATTGAAGATGTCAAACAAAAAAAGTAATTCCGAGAATTTAAATACAAATCTTAATTTAAAAGTTGGTGCACTTTTTGTTAGGAATGATAAGAAATTTTCAAAACATTTTGCCTCGAAAATTTGCTGTATACTAAGAACGAAAGTTAGCGAAACAATTTCAAGTATTCAGAAAGTATTATATATGTGATTTAAAAGTCTCTACAAGATAATGTTATATTTATGAAAATAATTTTGCAGATTAAAGAAAATTAACTGCAATAAGAGAAATATTTTATTTATTACGTATGACAATATTTTCATGTCAAACATTCAAATATTTATAAAAAAAATCAACTAGATTGAACAAATGTAAATTTTGTAGACAAAAAAATGCTGACATTACTGACCTAGTTTGATAAAAATAAAGAGGGAAGATAAATATATAAGGATATAAAGTGGATTTAGTTAACGTTTTAAGATTTTTATTGTTGTTTTCTGAGTGAATATATCTCGGTCACTAATGTTGAGTCAACATTGTTCTTCAATCGTGTAGGCTATCGTTCCAATTTGAACTGCATTTGTGGTCGTTGGAGAAATCATGTATCTTGATAATTGTAATTTATGAGCTTTTAGATTTCATATGCCTAGATAAAAGTAAAATGATGGTTTAGATATATTTAACACTTAAAGCAATTGTATGTCCTTAAAAGTATGTCTGTAAAATTGGCTCTATGATTTTAAAATTTTATTTAACAATTTTTTTGACGCACAAACACTTTGAATATTAGATTATTAAATTAACAGTCTAGATAGTTAAATTGAACAATCTGCAAAATTCAAATCATTCTTTTTCTGAATGGCTCATATACAAATCTAACTATCTGTGGGTCATTCAATTTAACAATCAAACTTTTTCTTTTAAAAAAACAAAAAACTTAAATTACAAGTAAGTTCGCTTAATCGTTAATTATAAGTTTTAATCTCTTCCTAACAAAAAAAAAATAAAAAAACAAAAAAAAAACAACAACAAAATAATTAGGATAATAACAATTAACATTTTATGGAGTCATTGTAAGGTATTTTTGAGTGTCAAATTGAAGTTATGTTTGGGTTAATTTAGAGTCACTTAGGGGTGATAGTGGTATCGTTTTATATTTATTTTAAAATATTTGAGAGATAATTCGGAGGGCCAATGTTCTTTCTAGAGTAATTTTAAGATTATTTTGGAGTATTTCTGGGTTCACCTTTGGATCATTTTAGGATTTATCTAGGGTTATTTGGGATCATTTTGGAGTTGTTTTATTATTTTTTCGGTGTTATTTTGGGTTAATTTTAGGATCATTTCGAGTTTTAATGCGGTTGTTTCAGTTATTTGGGGATTATTTTGGTTTTATTTTGAGATAATTCTGAAATCATTCTGTAGTCTTTCTGTGGTTATTTTAAAGTTGTTCGGGAGTCTTTCTCAAGTCATATCGGATAATTTTGGAGCCTACCTGGGGTCACTTTTTTTAGATCATTTTGAAATCTTCTTGGAGTCATTCTGGAATGACTTCGAGGTTTTATTAACTCATTGTAAGGTTTATTTGAGTATCAAATTGAAGTTTAAAATTTGGGTCAATTTGAGGTCATTTTCGGATCATTTAGAGATAATAGTATCATTCTATAGTCATTTTAAATTATTTTTAGGTTTATTTTGGGTTCAATCTAGGTTCTTTCTAAGGGCATTTTAAGGTTATTCTGAAGCATTTCTAGAGTTATGTTTATGATTTATTCTGGAGTCATTGTGGCGTCATTTTAAAGTCATTATGGAGTGATTCCATAGCCATTAAGATTATTTGAGCTATTTTTAATGTCTTCAGAAATATCTCATGCAACTTCAGTTTTGACAAAAGAAATCGTTTTAAAATGTTACCCAAACAAACAATCAATTTCTATTTCTGTTTGTTAAAATGAATAACGTTTATCATACAAAGATCTATGTTCTTTTCCATTAATCATTGTGTCATTCATAATACTTCTGGATGTACCTTGTCAATGCGTTCACATACCCGAGCGAAGCCAGACTTTTTAGCTAGTAATATATATGATTAAATAAAACATACAAAAAAATTATATATTACAAAATAATTAAAAAATTGTTCGACACACTAATTGCACAGATAATTAAAATAATTATAAAAAGTAAATTTTAAATAATATTTTATTTATTTCAATTAAATTCAAAATTTAATGTTACTTTTTTGTAAAAAATGTATAAGTTACGGTTTATTTGTAACTTAGTTACAGTTATTAGTTAGTAACTTGTATCTTTTTTTCACAACTTGTAACTTTGGTAACAATTACTACCCAATCCTAGTCAATATTTTGTCTAATTTCCTAGTGAGGATCCTATATAGAATATCTTAAGGCAATTCCATACAAAATCATCAAAAAGCCATGAATCGGTTTTTAATTAGAAGTGGATATTTAACAGAAAAACAAATTCTAAATTTCCAAAAATCTCAGAAAATGGCGAATAAAAAGTTGCTGTCTATATTATTATTGTTTTAAATTATTTTAAAAGACTTTTTACGACTTTCTATCGTAACATACAATTTTCTAATAAAATTTGCCACCCACAAATTCTATGAATGCAATTGAAATTATTTTCCGTTAAATATTCTAACTTTTACGAAATATTAAAGTCGAGATTAACATTAAAACAACTTGAATGGTTTCAGTAATAGTAATATGAGGAATACAGTTATTCTTCATGCATTTTAGGTACAAAATTATTATTTCCAATATCTCTTATAGTACATTTTCTATGAACGAGTGCATTAAACACAAAAATGTGGAAAAAAGTCTTAAACTTTTTGCTACAAATTAAAAATGTAAAAAAAAAAAATTGTATGTATAGGATTTATTGGTGATGATTTTTATAAGAAAAGGTTCATGCATAAAATACGTTCGCTAAAATGACTAAAAATTTGAACCCCCTCTCCCAAATTGAAAAAGTCCAAAAAATTAGCAAAAAAATACTCTCCAGCGGGGAATCGAACCCCGGTCTCCCGCGTGACAGGCGGGGATACTAACCACTATACTACTGAAGAAGTTATCTATTGCGGACTGAATCGCAAAATGGAATTACAAATGAGAGCAGAAATATAATAAAATACCGAGTTGGTTTATTGTCATAAAGTTTTGTACTAACTTAGAAACTAAATATTTTTAAGTTAAAAATTATCTTTTCAGATCATTTTTATTTTAGAATTAATTCTGAAATTGTAACATTTCTAGTCTTCTCTATCAAAATTAAAAAAAACATTACGAGTATATAAGAGGTTCTCGATAGATTTAGAAAAATGTCAGAAAATAGTTTTCATTAATGGAACAATAATTGTTCCATAAATGCTTTGGAAATATTTTAAAATAATAATAAAAATTAGAAAGAAAACTATTTTAAATGGTCAATTTTTTCATGTAAGATAAACATAAATAAATCGATCAAAATGTAAATAAGACTTAAAAGGATACAATGACGACAGCTACCGATTCTCATTTTCTATTACAGGAGTTTCTTTTTATCGACATATATTTAGAAATAGTTCTTTGGTGTTCGAAAGATGTCTATAGTTATTTTAAAACTGTTTACGAGTATACGTTTGAAAACTTGTATAATGTCTATGATAAATTTGAAAAACTTTGACAATATTATACTAATACTTTTATATTAATACTGTTTCCTATATATTTTTACAATTTTCAAACGGTATTAGTGTGTGCAATTTAATATAGAGAGCTCTTTCTTTTTGCAGCTATTTTTTAGCATCTTGAAAAATTCTCATTCAAGAATAATTGAATTTTGAAATACTGTGACTATGAAAGAAATACATAAAGAGCGTTAATAGTTTTTATTTTGCAACAAGGGATGAAAGTCTGGGTTTCAGACCCGGAGGTGCAAAATGATATTGGACGAGCGAAACGAGGACAGTCAGCACTTCCGAACCTGCACTTTTATCCCCTGTTACATACCATATTTTTTACCTGAAAGACCGAAAGTATTTATTTTCCGTCCGCAAAAGAGAAACGAAAGTTCAAAATGCAAAAGTCCAAAAGTGGAACTTTCGTCCCTATTTTAGAAGCCAGAGGTCGTTACTTTCGGCTCCCAAAATAGAGAAGAAAGTTTGACTTTCAGATTCATGCGTTAAATTATACAGCGGACCGAAAGTTTGGTATATTCGTCCTTCTCTACAAATTGGAAAAAACCTTTCATCCCTTTCATAAAAATTGCTCGTTTTCATGTACTACGCAATCCTAAATGTTGTTGTTGTTGTATAGTGGCCCCAGAAGGTTCCTAAAGGCTATTATCAGGGCTGCCAACTAAGACCACATGTCAAAACTGTGACCAACTAATTCTAAAACTCGAGCTCCCTTGAATGCAACAGAAAACAAACCTCTTTTACAAGCTGCACTTTTCACTTCTCTTAGAAGATTAAAACTGACACATAAAATTGTAATACTTTTTTTTTATGTATTTATAGTTCTTATTTATAATTTTTTATCATTTTTGTTATTAAAAAAAAACTTAGCGCAAAATACATGCAACAAAGTTAAAAATTAATCTATAAAATGACAAATAATTTACAGCTTGTAATAAAATCTAGAGCGTCTAGGAAAATTTGTATAGTTTTTATTTTTAAAAACATTATTGATAATAGTCACTAATTAAAAAAAATATTTATTTTCTTAACACTAGAACTACCAAGGGGACAAATTTGTCCCTTTTTGAAATTGAAATATTCATAAAAGACTCAAAAAAAAGAGAATTTGTTTGCAAATTTGTAACAATTATTTTTTTACAAAGTACTTTACTTCATCTAATTTTGAAGGAAAAATATTCGTTTGTTTATAAACATAAATACATTTTACCTAGAACTACCAAAGGGACAAATTTGTCGCCGACAGAGTTTTTTTATAAACAATAAGTGGAAAATTAATTTTTTTGACTATAATACTTTGTAGGACTAATAAAATCAGTAATAGGACTTGAAATTTTCTTTTAATTTTTTGTAAAAAAGAGCAAGAAAAAAGTTATTTAGTGTTAAAAAGTCTCAAATATCACTTATAACAAATTAGAACTATCGAGGGGACAAATTTGTCCCCTTGGTAGTTCTAGGGTAACCGATTTTCTGGTAGTTCTAGTGTTAATCAGGAAGCTCCGCCCCCTGGAGGTGCCGTCTTCTATTCGCTCGCCAATCATTTAACAATCCCGGCTCCAAAACCTGCACTTTCATCCCTTGTTGCAATATATACTATTATCAAAATCGAAATTTTTTAACCTTTTCCTTACTGAATTTTTTTATATCAATCAAACAAGTGAATTTAGAATATGCTTTGTATGCTAACCACAAAAATAGTAAAAAACAATTTGTCCATTTTGGAATTTATTTTATAAAATATTATATTTAATGGGGAGAGGAGGGGGGGGGTCAAAAATATTTACAGACGTTGTATAAACTCTATTTCTATCTGAATACGTTGCAAAAATTAAACGTAGAAGAAAATGTAAACAAAATCATTTTTTTGTAATAATTTGTTTAGCAACAATTGTTTAGACTGTTGCATATTCGCATCAACGGCAAGTAATGGATTTAATTATTCAGCGTGAGGAGGACTTTGACTTCGCTCTTTAATGTACCGGACAAGAATGAATGTTTTGGAAAAATCGGTTTCCGAGCTTAACGTTACTTTTTTCTGGAAAAAGTGGGAGGCTCAGTACCTGGACTCACCTTGCGAAAACCAGAAAGGAACCCGTTCCGAACTACAGGACGAACAATTTCCAACTTAGACAATACAACAATTGATCTAAAATTCACAAGCTGTGCCAACATAAATCTCTGCTCGCTGACAAGTTTTTTTTTGTAACCATTATAACAATAATTAGGAAAATCCAAGTTTTCGTGAGGAAAACAATAAAAAGCACGGACAAAAAAAGTCTTAGACATAGCTGCACATTAGAATATTATCAAAATACGTTGAAAGTACCGTCAGACCAATTGTTTATAATTACAATTATTTACATTAAGGTGATATGTCAATCGTTTCATGCTATCTTTCTCGCTCTTCTAAAAACTCCAATAGCTCTGTCTCTCTCGCACTTATTGGATTCAAATCGGCTGACATATCACCTTAAATTATAGGCGACATCGCCACAAGTGTAATGATGTTTGTTATGTGATATTCTTCGTGAGATAAAATATATAGTTTAATGTGATTTAATGTTATGTAATGTTAAAGTTAGGTGATGCTATAGGTATATGATGTAATTTACAATGTTTTGGATGGATTTGTATTTAAAAAAGAACGACTGTGATATGTATATGTACATATTACATATTAATAAATATTGTGATTCCCACGCTTAATGTTTTCCCTAATTATTATAGACAGGTTCTACTATATTTATAAAATTCAAAATTCTATGTTCCTAAAAATACTGTTTAATTATTATTTTCACAAGCTGATACATACTTTAAATTTTTCATTATAACCCACTATCAATACACTTTGCAGAAAAAAAATGCTTAAAAAAGTTGACCCACTTTGACGGCTTGTAGTCTCATTGCACGCATTTTTCAATCACCGAATGTGTCTCCATTATTTAAATATCTCGTGAGTGGAAGTAATCAAATTTCAGTGAATCGCATTTGATAAATTTCTCTTTATGTGCCGCAGTTTCATTCCAAGTAAATGGACCTTTAGCCGTAAAAATACTTCATTAAAAACCTTCTTTATTCATTAAAATCGTTTCACCGAACCTTATAAAATCCAAGAAATAACCAAAATTATATTCAAAATAATATTGACAATTTATTTATCAAGAGATGACAGCCACAAAAATCGAAATCATAACTACTTATTTCTATGAAATTATCTCGCATCACGTTAATTGCAGACGCATGTTTTTGTTAAATAAAGGTAATCATACGCAAGTATTGAAATATATTTACCAAGAATCAATTACATTTATCCGACTGACAAACAAATGCCAATTACATATCTATACGTTTATTTATATTACTCGGCCGATAGAGTTCTTGTAAGAAAATATAAGTGTCAGTCATTACGTGTCACAATCATTTTCTTTTCCACTAACTCGTATCACTAATTTGTAAAGAACTGTCAGTGGGTTTCCAGCTACATTATCGCTGATATATTTTAATTTCACTGAGGACTTCTCTGATTGCAGCAAAAGCTTCTAGTTTCAGTTTGAAAAGTGAATGTCATTCGGTTTTCCACAATTTCACACATTATTTCTTGTTTTTAGCTGTTTATTGCAAGAAAATTACTCGCTCCGTGTTGCCTAGGTTCTTATGCAATAGTTTCGGCTGGAGAGACCGTCGCCTCTTTAGCTCAGTGGTAGAGCACTGGTCTCGTAAACCAGGGGTCGTGAGTTCAAACCTCACAGGAGGCAATATTATTGTTTTGGCATTTTGACAAAGTTTTTTTATTGCTACCCAATTAAAATTATCAATTTTTGTATTTATTTTCCCGAAAATAAATTTAATTCCAGTTTTGAAAATAACAAAAACATTATTTTTAAACTTTGTTAATCAATTATCATCAGTATTCATTATTCTATGACAATTTAGAAAATTTAAATGAATAAAAATAGCCAATTCTATTTTTTATTGCTTGCTTATTATACCAGCTAATAATAGCTTTTTAAATCAGTAAATTTTATATTTTTCAAATGCATTTTCTATCGAACAGATAATGACTCTACTCTGGTTATTAATCGTTATGAGTTGAAGGTGATCGTAAAAGGGTTTCACCGAACAATGTCATCGGAGATAATGACTATAAATCATGCGAAAAAAATCAGTAATCAGAATTGATAAAAGTAAACGTTTCTTTTTTTACGCTGAAAAGTAATGTTTAGAGTAATCATCGAGTTTACAACTGAGATTATGCCGAACGTTATACAGATTGTCATCGGCTATTCGAACTTATCGTACCGCGAACAATTTATGCACACGGTCATGACATACTAATACAAAATGTGCGACTGATACTTTCCTTTTAAATCTCGATTGATGTCAATAAGTTTGTTGACATGAACATATACTATCTTTTTTTTCTTGAAATATATAAAATGTATAATCATTACGTAATTTCCGTATGTTGTAACACATTTTCAGAAAATTTGTAAAATAATATACCGAACAAAATCTGAGAATGTCCATGTTAAAAAAAATATCGTTGATACTTTTATGTCTTCATTGAATTACTTTTATCATTCCTTTGATATATATATTCAAGAATTAATGGCTCTGATTTCGAAGAAATATTTTTATAGGGAAAGTTTAAATCGATAATGCTATCAAAAATCAGCGGCTGGTTTTCTGTGAAGTTGTATACATTTTCGTTAATTAAAAATAATTGCCTTTTTTGAAGTACTTTTTTTCTACCAAAGTCTGAAAAAGATGAAGTACTTCTGTAAAATTGAAAATAATTATAATTTTAAAAAGGAGCCGTTGACAAATTATTGATTTTACACAAAAATGTTTTTTATTAGAAAGCTAAGATTACTGTGTATAAATGACTCGAAAAATTTGTTATAAAAAAATTATATCGAGAGCATCGCAATTGATTGAATGTAATTGACTCGATATCTTGTAGTGCACGTGGGTGTGGTGTGCAATTCGAAATCTCATGTGTGCTAAGCTCCTTTGTCGTCAGCCTTCAAACGACTCTACAACGTTCTCGGAAGTGATTTTTCGATGCACATGCAAACCGAATCGAGCGTGACTTATTGAGATTGTACCAAGAACCAATCGGTTTCGTAGCCTGCAGGAACGTTTGAGAGTTTCTTTTTCGCTGTTCAATGCACGCCGTGTGTTCATTATATGACTCAAACTTTAAAACGCTTTATCCAAAAAGTGCATCAATAATTGCGGCGAATGTGATTTATGCGCCGAACAGTTTACGTTCAATAAAAAAAAATAAATAAATAAATAAAAATAAACTTCACCTGAACAGATGAATTGACTAAACGAGTTTTTACTTTTTCCTTTCTTTTTTTAGTTCCCAATCAGTGTAATGGCTTTTCTGTGAAGAATTAATAATAATAACTTTTGGGGGCAAAAAAATATTTGCCATCATAATTCAGCTGGCTTCTTAATAGTCATGCTAGACTTAGTTCCATTTTTTTAATTATTTAAATTCAAATAGATGAAATTCAAATTATGAGTTATTCGTAAAGTTTTTTAATCATCTAGCACTTCGAACTATAAAAATTTCTTCATAACTTTCGTTTGAAGTCTACTGCTGGTCTTAAAAATAAAATAGACATTTGAACTTACAGTACAATGTACGGCTTTAATAACACATGGGCAGTTAAAAAGAATTAATTTCTGTTAAATGGAATTTTATTTTACGACGATTCCCGAAATTTTGGGGCGTCACTGCACCTAGAAACTTATCAGGGGTCACACACAAAGAAATTTTTATATTTCTTCAAAAATAAGATGAATTTGACTAAATCATGATAATAAACGAAAGATTTTTTTCATGTTTGCGAAGTAAATAAAACTAGATTTTTTTATTTTTATGCCTCTTCTAATTTTAATATTATGTTCTTTTTGTCTGATATTATCTTTTGTATTCTGAAAATAAGTAGTAATAAATATTTTGTAATTGATATCTAATCGTAAACAAATTTCAGCACGAAGCATATTAAAAATTATTATCTATTCTACAGAAACGTTTGTGATTAAAATGACACATGTTTTTTGATCTTATTATCCCCATAGTCTATCATACAGAAAGGCAAATGTTTGTCGTTCTGAAAGTTGATACGTAAAACAGAAGCCATATTCAATTCTTCCTTCAAAAGAAAAAAAGTGTTTACAGTATTAAATTATATAAGCTTTAAAATAAATGACACATTAACACATATTAAATTAGAATCAACATTAACACGCTGCGGAAGTTGTCGTTTATTTGTATGCTAATTATGGTTAGTTGGAAATTCCTATTAACTTATGCAAACAAATGGAATCTAAATGATATATATGTATATATATATACCTATTTTCCTTTTGACTTCCAACGAAAGTACTTTACCGTATCTTTTGTAAGATTCCAGTAACTGAAATAAAAATAATATTATAAGCCCAAATTCTATGGCTAGAAGAGGTCTTAGAAAAGGATAAAGGGAATTATAGACGCTTGTTTGGAGAAGACAAAAAAGTTAGTTTATGTAACTCTAGGATTCATCTAAACTCTCTTATTTACACGGAAATGTCAACTACCTTGAAAATCAAAAGAAAAAAAAGTCCTTCCTATTAATCTTTTCTTCAAGAATCGTAAATATCCTTTCACCATGTTTAGCATTTTTTTCAGTACAATTTTTAATTGTTCCTCATAATTTTATTTTTTCCAAATGTGCATGTGAATTTTTTAGGTCACTTTTTTATTATAAAAACGAAAAAAAGGATTAAAAAATAGTCTCATGATTTATCTTGACATTCTGGCCAAGATCTTAATCATAATTCAAACGAATAATCGCAATAAAT
>JABFPM010001240.1:0-21503 GCA_022817325.1 Idris sp. 1 HC-2018 | reverse complement strand
TATATTATAGTTATTTATAACATATACTGCTAATGTATAATAAAAAAAGTGAAATTTAATATGTTTTATTTTAAAATACAATTTTACATAAAAACTTTCTTATACTTTATTTTACGTATTGCAAAATGTATTATATTATTTAGCATTCAAATTTATTTATTGATCATAATAAATCACAGTTTTGATAAAGTGATAAAATATTATTAGCCAATTTTAACAATTATTGCTAAATTTTATATAAAAATAAATTTGACATTTTTATTTTTAATATTGTTTATTAAACAAAACGTTATTAAATTTCACTTTTTTTATTATACATTATCAGTATATGTTATAAATAACTATAATATATTCTACTTAAAGTATAAATTAAAATAAAGTTTCTAATGTAATTTTTTTATACAAGTTTTTTTTTATTGCAACAAAAATATTATATATTTAAAATTACATTTTTGTCAACATAAAAATTAATATAATAATTATTATGTTATTTGAAAACGCCAATTTGCATTGATAAAGGTGAAAGTGTAAATATCTGTCAGGAACTAATTTCAGAAAAAGTGTATATTCAATGAAAAAACGGAAATTTTTGCTATCAAGTCAACTGGAAAACTTTTAATTGACACACGTTGTTAAGAAAACAACCTTTTACTTCTCAGTTAACAAATTTACAAGAAAATAATTTCCATTTATTCCATCACTTTAAATTATTTACACAATAATAGTACACAAACAAATTATTTTTTACAAATGTGTTTTATACTTGTATATATTAATAATAAGTACAATGTTGTGAACAACAATTAAGTTACTGTTAAAAAAATTGTAATTATTTGTTATTGTTATACATTTCTCGTTAAATAACTTTACCTTTTTTTTTACAAAAAAATCATTTACAGAATAAAATTATACTTTTTATGATTTATTTCATGAAAAACGTCATTCCTGTCTTTGAATTTTTTTATTAGAAAAGCCACACGCAACTGAGACATTTACTTTCTGAAAAATGGAGTCAATGAACTTGATGAGACACTGTTGACCGAAAGGTGTACGTTTACTTCACGTTATTTCTTCACAGTGCAGAAAACTTTTCAACTTTTCTCTAATTTATTTTGGAAAATCACAATTACAAAAAACATTATTTTCAAAATAAAGCAAATTCTTATATTTACAAACACTTATCAAAAGCTCGAAATGAAAAAAAAAAGAGAATTCTTTCTTTCAAATTTCGGAGCACATTTTTAACACAGTGCAGACAACTTTTTAACTTCAATTTATTTTTTAAAACTACAATTATAATGACAAAAAAATATTATTTATTTGCATATTTACAAACACTTTTTACAAAAGCTCACTTGCTCAAAATTAAAAAATACTTTGTTTTCAAATTTCAGAGCACATTTTGTACCTTGTTTTCGTTGACATCGACGAGCACATAAACGAGCAACGAGATTTCCTCTTCGTCGGTGCCAAGCTGATTGCCCTGTGTGCCAACGGTGGCGACGTAAAGCGCCACCAGGTGCGTCGGCTTCGTCGGACTGTTGGTCTCCTGCATCTTGCTTGTGATGCGCGCGAGCCCTTAATCCTCAAAATCTCACTTGCATCCACTTTTTGTTTTCCTCACCAAATTAATTCCTCTTTCGACCACAAAACAACAATAAACAAAACTAACAAAACCAACAATCATATATATATATATAGCATATATATACAAAAAGAGTCACTTTTAAATGTTGGCGGGAAAATTAAAAAAGAAGATAGAAAAAAGGTAACAATTATTTTTATTATATTTGTTGATACATGTCCGCGATTTCGAGGTTAAGTCCGAAACTCCGATTTTTCGGCGAGTGCCGATCATCGGCCAACGTAGGACAAGCGCGAACGGCGGACCACGACGGACTAAGCTTGAGGCGTGCGACAACGTTAGCTCACCTGACGAGCTCCCCGCCCCGCGCGGTCGGGCTGACTGTCTTTCTCTCTCTCGGCGTTGCTTCAAACACAAAAAAAAGCGCCGGCGAAAGTCAGGTACGCGTTCCCGACATTGTACCGGACGGCCACTTTTCTAAACTTATAACGATGCGCTTTCGTCATTTATCATCGGTCATCTCACGACATCAAAAGAGAGAAGAGAGAGAGCGAGAGAGAAAGAGAGATGAGAGTTGCCAACAAAGATGGCGGGTCAGGTGTCGGAGCCGATTTTTCGGTGAAGAGAGGTTAGGTTGAAGGACCGCTCAGGTGCGACGTTGGAGAGAAGAATATTTTAATTTATTAATTGAAAAAAGCACATTTGAAATGTTAAACAAAATTTTAGATTATTTTGATTTGCAGAATTTAATGCTTAACCTAAATTATCTTATTTAGATAATTATTAAAGACAAATTGCATATATTTAGAAACTTTGTTAAGATATTTAGAAAAATTGAAATATTAAATTCAAAGTAAAAAGCAACAAGTTTGAAAAAAAACCGTTGCACAATCATGTCAAAGAAACTTTAAACAAGTTCATACAATTTTTTTACAGAAGAAGATAAAGCAAATTGTACCATTATTATTGTTTATGGATTGATTTTTATTTTCAGGGTGTTTTTGTTTATACATTTTTGTTTAATAATTGGGTCAGAATTTGTGTTTGGCTTTTGCAGTTGAAGATCCTCGTACATCTAACAACAGTGGTGAAAATGCGATGAACAGTCGCCAGGTAAGCAGAGCCAAGAAGGGAAAGGCCCGCAGTGGCGTGTCAGTGTGACCAAGCAAGCCAGGTGCACGAGCTAAGACGTTCCACTCGGAGCCGGAGTTTTGTCCCTTCGCAGATGTGGATGGATGTATAGGTATATTGAAAGAGCAGTTAAGTATAGGCCTTCAATTGTAGGCTCTTCAAAGAATTTCAAAATCAAGGATCTTTTGTTATTGCTTTATTATTGATTTAGTATCTGCTAAAATAATCATTTTGAACAAAATTTTTATAACAATTTTCTGGAATAAAAGATGGATTTTAGTTTAATAATAACTATTAATGTTGTTCCCCACAAATTTTGTAATAAATAATTTACATAGATGATCATTTTTCCAACAAAACATAAAATCGTATGCGTTTTATTAAATAAATTTAGTAAGCCTTATGTAGATTGTTTAAAAATTGCGCTTTTTATTTGTAAAAAGACTTATATAAACAAGGACCGACTAAAACATATTGTCTCTTTTTATATTACGGCACTACTCTAACCTATGTGTCAAGACAAGAGAATGTCAATTTTCAAAGTGAGTTATTTCCAAAATTCGCCAAGATATGAAGTATAAAAACAATACTGTTAATAATATTATCAGGATAGTAATAATTTGACAAAATATTGAGCGATTCACAGATCAAAGCTAAGAATGGATTTTCCAACTTAACTGATTTCATTTGTCCAAAATTTTTGTCTTTTTCTAACAACAATTTTTATAGATCTCTCCATCCTTTTCTCTGTGCGGTTCCATTATCAGATAATAGGTTAATAACCTCTTTTTCATGTTAATATAACTAGCAATTTTTGACATAACAAATATTCTGTAAATAATATCATTATTCAAATTTGACTGTGGGAAAAAAGGTTTTAATTGTTTTATAAATATAAAAATTATTTTTATAAACTAACAAAACTAACTGGATTATCCAACAATTTGGATTTTAGCTTTAAGTTTAATTGCTAAAATAGAAATACAAAATTTGTTGTTGTTTTATTTTACATTAAATTGTAAATCTTATATATATACACACAATTTTCTTATGTTGATATCATTTGCATTCTAAAGGAATTATAATTTTTTTAGTTTTTTTTTCGTGATATGATTTCAAAATATAAAGTAGATATTATTATGACAAAAGTAATTGGCAAACATTTTGATATCATAAACCTTATATGACAAATATTATTATAAAACCATTATTTATTAAAAACAAAACAAAAAAAAGGAATATTTTAAAAGAATTCTAATATTAGAATTGAAGTTTAATTGCAAACAGATTTAAAAATTGGTATTGCTAAAATATGACTTGTTTAATTGTAAAGAGTTAAAAATAAACCGTTATAAACTATTATTTAGTTGTATTGCGAAATGTTTTTATCGAAAGAATGTATTGAAAGAAAGATTGAATAATTAAAGGATTCATATAATATATCCTTAATCGCTTGCATAATGCCATAAAATGCTATCCTAATAAAAAGCATAGCTATTAAATGATTATACTATTTTGAACCTGTTAATGGCCAGAAAGAACCAGAAATGAACAAATGGTGTATACGCTTGGAGACGCTATAAAATTTTATGACAAAACATTTTTATGGCACAAGAAAAAAAATTATTGACAGCTACATGTATATTATTTACTTACTGTTTATAATAACAATTATTTTTATTTCTCGAAAAAAATGTTTTTTATGCTTTTTCTTATTTTACAAATATCTTGTCTTGGTAATTCAATTGTCAAAGTGATGAGGCATTTTATTTACATTAATCAAATTGTCAATTTAAATTTTAACTTTGATAGATGCTTACACGATTTTTTTTTTTTTTTTTTTTTGACAAATTATCAAATCTGTCTTAGCAAGTGTTTAATATTTCTTTTGTTGAATAAATTAACTAAATTTCAAAGTACACTTTACTTTCCAAGGTTTTTATAATTCTTACATTTTTCTTTTCAGATTTACGATCATCATATTACCATAAAATTCAACGACTATTTATATCTGTTTATTTTTCAACTAGATTATTGAAAAATATATTGCTTTCGTAATATTTAATACGAATTTTGTAAATTCTTTTTTCAAGGAATAAAATATTAGCTTGATATCAATGAAAATGGTATATATAAATGTATGAAAAAGCATAAAAATGTAATTCCTCTAGATAGGAAAATTTTTTTTTACCAACAGTGTTACTTTTTAGTGACAGCTTAAAAGATTCTCGGTATTGCTGTACCTTTTAGTTCAGGCAACCTATGAATGATAATTTTAGGTGTGTTCGTTTATACAATAGGACTGGCCCCAATTTCAAGTTGTCTATATTCACACGCGTAGCGTGTTATATTGCATGGGTATATGTACTGTACGCACAGCACCTTTATACGGCGCTTTCGAAAGCGGAAAAGAATTTTTCTCTCAGCATGTCTCTTGTTTTTTTTTCGAAGATGAATGGAAATCCTCTAAAATAGTTGATAATGATGACTCAACTGCTGTTATGGTGAGAATAAATTTTTGTTTCAATCGTTCCCCACGATTATTTTTACATAAATCTTCAAAAATTGTAATCAATCTTCCAGGCAAAATTTATATTACAATCAAAATTGTATGTTAATCAACAATTTTTTAATACAATGAAAAGTTCAGCCAATGTAATTAACTCCGTTAGTACTCATTAGATTCATCTTCTAAATGATAACCGGTACTTGAACTCACTTTTAAATTTTAAATAAATGTTTATAAAATATATTACTTGTTATGTTATATAATATATTTAAATTCTTTTAAAAATTTCGAATATTTAATTTCTTTTAAAAGTATTTTATTAATTTCTTTTTTTGTTTTTTTTTCTGTTTAGGTCAATGACACCGAATAATTATCTGGCATCAGGTATAAAGCCCAGCTCACACATATAGGTATATGTAAGTATATATACATATATATATATATGTATATATTTTTAACGTCATTTAAGAATCTTGGCTTTTTCTCTTTCTATGGGTTTAAACAACATTAAACGGAGCAACGTAGGAACGTGCATTGGAGCGGCCGTGTCTGCTATCTATCCCACCTTTTCGCTATCCCCAGGAGACTACTATTCCCTCTGGTCAGCGAACTTCGCGAGAATAGATTTTTTTATTTACGATGAGACGGATACCGTTAAATTTACGGTGAAGCAACTTTTCCGGAATCGCTGGAGCTCCATTCATCGCAAACTTAAAGCAAAGCCGTTCGATCGAACACAAAAAAAAGATGATGATGATATTTTTTTCTCTCTTTTTTTTTATTTTGTATTACGATTCTTCTTCGCGAGCGCATACACGTATATATATTTCGTTGACATGCGACCAAGACTTTACATAAGAGTTAATCTCGAACTGTCCGTGACCTTGTGACGCGTCATCAGGAGAAAATAAAACGTGTAAACGGTATTCCGGAAGATCTTAACACCACTTAGTTGAAAAACAATTTTGTAGAGTCGTTTTCTGAACAAAAACTCAACTTTATTGTAAACATCGATCAAAAATTTTGTCTTTTATTATTGCAACTTTTATTATTAATGCTGTTTTATAGCTGAAAGATTATACACTTCGTAGAATAAATCGTTTTTATTTCTTAGTATCTTTCAATTTAATTGTAATTTTAAAGTCGACAAAAAATTGATTAGGATTCTTTTAATATTTTGTTCAAAATGTTTGTAAATGCGGTGTACTTTTAGTGTAGTTAAATTTTTTGCTTGCTAAAGTTTCGAAAAGGATTATATAAGTTATTTAGGACTGCATTTGTTTTAAAATATGTTTCATACATTTTCAAAAAATTACTTGATTATTATTGTTTTGTTGAATAATTTGTAATATTTTGAAAGAAACTTTTAAAAATAAAACTGCCGTGACTCAATACGTGAGTAATCCCCTTAAAACATTTCAGTAGGCTCTTAAATGTGGTCGTGATTTTAATTTTTTAACTGGTTTGATAAATATATGAGGATGTTTTGCATTATGGAAATGAAATAACATCCAAATATTTGTGAACTTCAAACTGGTCATACTGCATATGTTTAAAATCAATTTTGACAATTTCATTCTTTCAAAATATCTTCATTAAAAATAAAGAAGACATAGTAACTAAACAATAATTAAGATAAAAGTTTCAACAATTATTTATTTCAAGTTTATTGCAAAATTCTTAAGAATGCTGATTGTTTACAGTTAATGAAGATTATTTATCTTTTTTTCAATATTCATTTCTATTTGGTATTTATAAATAATAATTATTTATTAATAAAAAGAAATGAAATATCGATTTTAAATCAAAAGATTCATTATTTTTTTGTAATGTATTATTACATCACAGTAAAAAAAGTCTAACAAGTTTTGAAATTACATCGAGTGATTTTTGTTTCATCTCTTTTGTCTGCAGGTGTACATTCATCAAAATTCAGCAGTCTGGCCAAGCAATACCTGACCGAAAAAAGAATCCGGAAATTAGCCTCTAAGCATATCTGATCTACCGGAAAGTTATCTTCTCAAATTTATCCGTTGTTAATTGATTTTTAACTTTTGTGTTTTTTTTACACCCTCGACAAAAAGGAAGCGTATATCTTAATTAACTTTTAACTCTGGAAATATAAAGAGTTTCAAAAAAGAACATTTTTTGAAAAAAACAACTTTGTATCAAACATGCCATGAACATATCAGACAAATTGTTTATAATTCTAAAATGCTTTCAGAGATTTCGTTTTAGAATATACAAGTGAAAAAATATAATTTCGAAACTACCTGATCTCTTTGGTCTTAAATATTTGGACCTTTCTCGGAGTTTATATCTTTTGTGATAATTAATAGGATCAACCTCAGCAAAATCAATATATTTTCACAGGTTCAAAATGTATGTATTATTTTCTTTTTAAGAATAATTTTTTAACTTAAGAAGGAAACTTTTGATTATAGGAAAAGTATAAGAAAAAAGGGAAAAATCACGCTGAAATAAAGTGCAATTAATAACTACATTTGTTGTATTTTTTTATTGTTTTGCACGCGGAACGGAGATCATGAAACATGACAGCCTTGAATGGACGGTGTATAATTGAGCGAAGCTGGCTAAAAAAATGGTAGATCAACTTGAACTTCGAACAACGCGATTGAGCGATCGACGATGCGACACATGTAAATTATGCGTCGAAGATTTCTAAGTTGGGTGGCTTTTGAACGCGAGTGGATACTCTGTCCAAGTTTCTGCTACACGCAACGCGTAAAAGTGCACGGTACAACGATGGACGTGCCTGTGGTGCGCGATTGGTCGCTCACCTGTTGCTCGGCGTTCTCCGATTGGTCACATCCGGCGGCCCGTAACAGCTACGTTAGAGGGAGACAAGTGCACATGGAGACCCGGCACCAGAGATCGTTGCTTATATCTCTAAGCTGGAGACAACATCAAAAAAAAAAAACGTGACGAGATGACGGCAAAACTTTTGACCGACTTATACCTGTTTGTATTATTGCGCCTGCTTTTTGACGTGCCATTTTTTTACCTTTTTTCATCAGGCTTGGCTTTAACCCTCGTTGGCCATATGGAACTTACGGTACCTTGGTGCCCCCTCTTTTACTGTCTGCGTAGCTTCGTTCCTGCTAATGCGGGAGAATGCAATTACTATCTACTACTAAGCCCTAAGCTAATAAAACGATCTTTTACCTTTCTAGAGTTGGCTCTTTTGTTCCGGGGAGAAAACGAAATTCATCAGCATTTAATTACAATTCGTGAATTTTTCCTGTACTCTATTATCGACATTTAATATTTAAATTAAAATTAAAACTATTTAAGCGGAGAAATTGTAATTTTCACTGAAGAAATATGCGGTGTATAAAGGAAGAAAAATGATTCAGGAATGTTATATTAAAATATAAGATTGATACGAGGAACGATTATATATTGATGATATAATTGTACACTATGTAATATTCATTTGCAATTAATCATAAAAATTCACTCGCAGATGAGTTGTAATAGAAGATGACTTGAAGGTATTCCTAGATTATTCCTAAGATATATGCAATGTCAATTGTGTTTCTATTAGAATTTATGAATGAAAATCAAAGTTAAATTGCATTGGTAATTACAATTATGATTAAATTCTTATACGTATTACGTTACTCTGGTGTATGTGATTAATATTCTTAGATGTTGAAACGATAAAACAACAGGGCTCTACATAAAGAATATCAAAGTGCAATGTATGTTCTAAATGCACGCATCAATGAGTCTACCTTTATGTTTTAACATGAGCTATCACTTACTTTCTAGATTCGTTTAGTATTTTAATCGTATTTAATATGCCATAGATTCATCCTTTGCATATTTTATAATAACACTGTATAAGAGACAATGCAGAATATTTTTCAGTCTTATTAAACCGTTAATAGTTCATAGTACCTTTGAAAAGTGTTCTAAATAGATGTATATATATATATACTTTTCATAATGATTGTATGAAAAACATGAAATATAATAGAAATCTAAGAAAATTGATACTGTACATTAAACAGAACTGAAAAATTGTTTGTGAAAATTATAATGAGCTTTTCTTGTTAGTGGTGACTACAAAAACACTGACGTTAACATTGACTGAAAATGATTGTTTGAATCCTTCTGTCGGTCCTCAATGTAAGAACATTACTGAACAAAACCAATAAATCTTGGCTCAACTGTAATGCTTACAAATTTATTCGATTATGCCGGCTAGCGCCGACTGTTCCGTTTCTCGAGGCACCGGTCGACTGGTCGAGCTGATCGTCCTTTCCATGCTACAGTTCAATGTTGTCAGCAAGCGCGATGAAAACAAACGAAATAAACTAGCAAATCTCTCGAGAAATGGTGTAGCTTTATAACTCACTTCAAAACCATCTTAAACCGCAGTGGAATTTCTTACTTTCCCATACAACTATTACCGACCGGAAGTTATTAAAATGCTTATTACTATACCTGCTGTGATTGCGTTCATCTTTTGGTGGAAAATTTTATTAAATTGGATTAGTGGGTTTTCTGAGCATTTCTTGTTGTGTGGGATGATTATGGAAAATATATTATAATGGAAAAGTTAATATCTACGGTATTGATCGTTAACAGCTCACCTTTGTGGAATAAACCCGATTATATTAGAAGAGAACAAAGTAAAAAACAAAAATTTGACTTGTCTTAAGAAAAAAAGATTAAGTTAGAGATTTGGTGAAAAGGGAGATAACTCGAGTAATTTTATATTAAATTTTTTAAACTTTCAAAACCGTAGATTATGCTTTTTAATATAAAATATTTCAACATTAATTTGATATTAATTATTATAGTTACACTATTTATTATTTACCAATCTTTAACGTCTTTTTAGTTTAATCAAAGTGAACAATTATATTGAATGATAAAATTGTTTAACAAATCCATAACATAATATCTAATGAGGTATATACACTTAAAAAGATCTTATATTTTGTATTTTTGCATTTTTTTTATTTTATTTATAATTTTACATAAATTATTTTATCAAATTAATAATACAAAATCAATAAAATTAAAATAAAATTAATTAAAAATATGGCAAATTTAAAAAGTAATTTGAATTTAATTTCGTCTGTATTATTAGATGATTCAAATTTTAATTCTAAGATTCAATTTTGCCAATTAATAGACAAGATGTTTGAAAAGAAAATTGTGTATTATTTGATCCCTAGCAAAAAAGTTCCGACGCTATAGCTGAGGGGTTGGTAACACTAAAAAACACAAATCTCAAGCTTTCGAACAAATATTAGTAATTGGTGACAAATCTATTTCAGTTTGAAATAATAAAATATGATAAATATTTGTAGAGTTTCTCAAACTTTCTAGCTGTAGTGTATTGATTTTAAAAATTTTAAAATAAAATCGTATAAAAATTAAAAAGGTGCATATAATAAATACATTTTGGAACTTTTTTTTGTTCTTAGACCTCTTTTAGAAACTTTCTTGGAACTCACCGGTACTCTTTTGATTTTAGATTTAGAACTTTTTGTGGAATTTAATGGGACTCACCGGAACTCTTTGCTGACTCTTTCGGAACTCAAAGAGTTCAGAGTTGCCAACCACTCAGCTGTAGCGTTGGATCATTTGAATCACGTTGCTGAGATCATTTTTGTCAAAAACTACCTGCGTTTAAAGTTACAGGCAATGACAAGCTGCATAGAAAAAACTGTGGGAGTAAATAATCAAAAGAAATTTCATTTCGTTTTGTAATATCTCTAGATAAATTGTCGCGCCTTCCGGGCACGATGTCACTGAATATCAGTTAAATGTTGTTATTATTGAATTCAAACTAAACAGATTTTAAATGACTATCGCAATTAATTTGATTTTACATAAATAAAATAAATATTTTTTTTACTTGTCAAAATCAATGTTTTTGCAACAGGAAATTCGCAAGAAAATAACATGCATTCAAATGTATTTCCTTGTAAATTGTCTAGATTTTTCATAAGATTTCACAAATACATATATTCTTATAAAAAACTTTACTTATAAATTTGTGTGATTTTTTCATAACGATTCACAACAAGATTCATTAAAACCCATATTCTCTTGTGAATTTTCTGTTTCAAAAACCGTATGAATTCAGAATTTTTTATCTTATTATGAAAGCTTTCGTTTGTTTAACCAGGGTAATTACGACTTTTATTTATAAGTATTAAAACTTTAATCTATAACGATAGTTATTTTTTTAAATGTTATTTAAAAATGATTTTATTATTATAATTATCATCTTATTATTATTCTAATATTGAAATTTAACAATGTTTTTTTTAATTTATGAAAAAGTAATAATTCTATGACATTTGAAACTTCCTAAAAACAACTAAGAAAATGAATAAAGTAGTTTTATTCATAAATTCAAAATGTCGTAAATTTATAAATTTTTCATGATATATACATTTGAAGAGAAAAATAAAAAAAGTAAACGTGTTGCATTTTCGCATACATTTTAAATGGAAAATCTTAGGGCCAATGCGCCTCACTAATACTCACCACAAGTCTTTGGGCTGCTGGGGGAATTTTCGTCATTTTTCATGTAGAAAAAGGAGTGTCCCGATCAAAATTTGATTTTGAAGGGGACATGACTGCAAAAAATAGAGTACCATTAAACTAATGCAGGTGACATCCGCAAAAATAGAGAAAGCTAGATTTAGCTATTAATAAAAAAAAAGACTTACAATTTTTTTGAAATTGTTATGAAAGTATTATATATCTACTTAAGATGATGCCGAAGTCAAAATAGGCTTGTCTCACTTTTTCATATCTTAGTTTCCTTCTGTCTATCTTTTTTTCTCTTCACTGACTTCGGCATCACCTTAATATCATTGGGTAAGTCTCAGAAATTTAAGAGAACCTTTTTATAGTCAAAAATAAGTAGTTTAATTGTATAAATATATAGTGAACAAATTAAAATATCACATTTTTTCTCAGTTTTATTTGTAAATATGGTTCAAAATATTGTGAATATTGTGATTCTAAACCCTGAAAATACGCATTGATAATTGAAGTGTAGATTTTAAATAATCTACCTATGTTTCTTATACATAAATGGATCATAGAAATAAAATAAGTTTAGGTTAAAATTACGTATTTGGAACATAAAAATTTAAAAAATGTCAATAGATCGGAAATCTGGTTAAGGATTGGTCCAATGGTAAAAATAACTTAAATTCGGAACCTCGATCCCCTCTTTAAGTTACCCTCGTCGAGTTACCCCAGAAAAATGTACGACAAAATAGCAATCGGAAAATTTTTTCCCTAGGCAACAAAATAGTCTCTATGAATAAGCAAAAGTATACTTTCTTAGTATCTTTTTTTTGTAATATTTCCCTATAGTTTGATTAAAATTTAATAATTTCATTGTGCGACAAAATGGAAACTTTTTTTTTCACAGTACAACAAAATTGATAAATATCTGTGTAGATGAATTTTTATAATGAAAAACGCTATTTGCGATTTGTTATTATTATCCTCCGTTAATTAGTTATTAACATTTAAAGTTGAATTATTTTTACTGAAAACTGGGCATTTTTGTATACTGTTGCGTAGAAAATTATATGCTGATATTGAAAATATGAAAGTATTTCTAGTCACAAATTTAGAAAATGATACTTTTTCATAATAAAAAAATACTAAAAAATTGTATCTGTCAGTAAGTGTAATACAGTAAAAACACTTGCCTCAAAAAAAGGACGTAAAAAGTGAAAAAACCCGAATCGATGACTAAAGGACCGAAAACTTTCATTTAAATTTAAACTTAAATAAAAAGTTTGACTTGCATTCCAAAATAAAAAGAGAACAGCTGGTAAACAGACTAAAATAAAGAAATTTGATTGATTCTGTTTTGTAAATTACTAAACAATGAATAATGAGTTTTTTTTTGTTTATTGTTCATCTTTCAAATATTTTCTTATTTTTTCTTTGAAAAAATTTTTAATGTGGAAAAATATTTGTTTAACCAAGAAAGGTTAAAATATCGAAACGAAAATGTCTAAGAAAAGAAAGCAATGTTCAATAGCATCAGGTAAAATTTGAAAATGGAAGGAATTTTAATGCCTTTAAAATATAATAGAAACCGTTTTTCACTTCTGAAGGCACACTCTTAGAAAAGATTAGTAAACGTACGCAGAAAGAAACGAACTATTGATGCCGCAACGTGTTACGAACTTTTCCGCAGTGTCACGTAAAAGTACGCGCATGGTTACGAAAAATTACATTAGTTACGAACAACAGTATTGACAGCTTTTCAAATAGTACTTAACCTATATTTTTAATCAGTGTTTATAACAAATAGCTTTTTACATAATTTATAATTATTATAAAAATATACTTACATAATTGTAAAAAATATAAATCTAAAAAATAAAAAGTAATAAATTTATATAGTGTGAACATAGCCACGCCATACCCAACCTTACCAGAAATGACAAAAGCTAGTGCGCTTAGTAAAATTTCGTAGCATCGCGTAAAATTACACTCTGCGCGAAAAGTAAATATGAATAGTTTATTTTTACGTTACTCGTACGAATTTTTGTAGTAATTGTGAAATACTTCGTTTTATTTTATGTAATTATTCGTCGGGCTCGTATATTTTGGGACATTCAACATAAAAACACGTGTAATTTTACATTTTTTCTTATGAATGCATGCAAAAGTGCAACAGAAACAGTGCACATCTAATTTATCAACTTTCTTTTTTTCACTTCGACAATGCAGGTACTAAAATTTATTTCACAACTCAAAAATAAGACAAGTTTAATTCAATTATTTTAAAAAATTAATTTTTTTTATTGAAAAAAAATTAAAAATATATCAATTTGATGATAAGAACTTTCAACATTAAATTTAAACTTAAATAAAAAGTTGAACTTTTTTTGTTTTCCAAAATTAAAGCAAAATATTTCTGCCTGCGAAAATATTGTAGTATGTAGAGTATAATAGTTTTAAGTTTAAATAAAAGAGTTGGAATAAGTATAATTTGAATTCACATTACAAGTATAAATTTTCTTGTTTCCACAGATTTGAAATAATATTTTTTACCTAAATTGTCGAACCGAAAAAGAGAAAGTTTTCGGTCTTTTATGGTATCGATTAGGGTTTTGTCACGTTCTACGGCCTTTTTTCGAGGCAAGTGTTTTTAATGTGGTTACACTTGCTGAGGGATACAAACTTTTAATATTTTGTATCATGCAAAAACATGATGTTTCAAATTTGTAAACGGGTTGTTGAAAATTCAACACAACTTTAAACAACATGTGTAATTTGCAGATTTTGTCTGAATTTTAAAGTTTTCATTGTAACACAATAATACAACATAAATGTCATATTTTTAAAAAGCCTCCTAATAAATAATTAACTACCAATTTGTTTTAAAAGTATGTAATAATAAAGGAAATAATATAAATTAAATAAATTTGCTTAATTTTTTTATTTTTATGAACTTATTCATTTATTGTAATGTAAAAGATAATTTCAAACTTCAACAACACGTTATTGAATTTTACACAAAAATTATAAAAAAATGTACAGCTGTCAGTCGAAAAAATTTCAACTTTAAATGTTAATAACTAATTAACAGAGGATGATAATGACAAATCGCAAATAAGATTTTTCATTACAAAAAATGGCTACGTAGACATCTACACTGAGAAACCGGTTAGCCTGAGTTTCGTTGTTTTTAACCTGAGTCTGGTTATTTTTAACTAAACTCAGGATGTTTTTTTCAACCAAAGCTCTCAGGTTGGAGACACGCAACAACTAAATTCATAATTATGCTACCAAAGTGAGGCACAATTATTTCTGCAGTTAAATCAAAAAAAGGACCGAACGCGCGTACATGTTGCGTCAAGTTATGCCTCACTGTCGATCGTTTCTTCGTTGTACACAAAGCGCTCTGAGACCGGCCTATCACATGCGTTGTAAATAAATGGTCATATCTTTGTCATTTATTATAATTTTTAATCGAAACTGTGCAGAAAACTTCTTCATATATTAATAAATAACTTAGTTTATTAAAGTTTATTGAAATCAAAAATTCCCTCGATACTTTTTACAGTTGAACATTGAGATGCGTAAATTGTAATACGAATGAAATAATAATAAAATAAATAATTTTTAATGCAATTTTGAGTCAATATTATTAGCTTAACAGTCAATGTGACTCAAAATGTACTTGCAAACATATTTTTAAAATTATTCATTATAATAACCTGAGATATTGCGAATTGAAGTAAAAATAATTATCAAATTTTCTATAATACAAAAATTGCATTTTTTATTATTTATTTCATAAACTATTGAACTAAACATAACATTTTAAATACAAAAGAGACGCGTCTTTTTATACTGAACATAATTTTTTAAAATTAGATTTGAACATTTTTTTTTAATAAAAATTTCACGATCTGGGAAAAATCTTGACTGGCCTTCGAGCGCAAGTCTGGTTGGTTATTGCATCGGGCGCTTCAATTTTATATTGAAATATCACAAAATCGGACCGTCAAGATTTGTTTAAAAATATACTTACAATATTTTTAATTGTTAAATATTCAAGCTACTAATGATCTAACAAAAAACTCCTACAAAATGATCAAAACTTAATTTCATTACGTGGTCTATCAAATAATCATGATATATATTGTCCATCCATCTATCCCATCCATCCATTTTTAAAAAAAGAAAGCTCATCATGAAGTTGCAGTTAGCCCATCGAAAATGCGCATACATTTATTTCGTCTGCTTACTCAATTGTTTGAAGTTGTATCCTTAAGCTAAACTGTATACAATTTTGCAGTAAATTTGAATTTTTAAACTTATTTTATTTCATTCAAATTAGTTAAATTATAAAGATAATTAATCAAGTTTTGTTCAAATAAAATTTAAATCAAATTGAACTTATATTTTTATTTTCATGATCTATAAGATTGCATTTTATAGTATGAACCAAAAATGATGATTTTAATAAAATGAATAAACCTATAAATAAACATATTTATGAATTGAAAAATACAAAAAGTTTAACTGAACATACATATTTAAAAATATGTTTTTTATTTTATGGAATTTTATTTTAAAAGTTAACATTTTGAAATCAATGTTTAAAAGTAATAAAATTACAAATAAGGGACTGTTCAAGTATTACGTAACGTTGCTGGGGAGGAGGGGGGGGTGTTTAATCGTTTGTTACGTAACAATGTTACAGTAGTTGAAAAAAATATTCTTTGAATTTTTCTAATTTAAATAAAATATTAAATGACCTAACTTATCAACCATTTCTTTCGCTCTACTTTACCCATTCTGTTTTATCAACTGCTTCCATTTTATAATTATCATTTTGTCGTACATTTTGTGTGCTGTGTTGACCAACGTTATTGTTGAATTCTTGATTTTAAATTCAATGACATTCAAAGCAGGTGATTTGTGTCTTTTATGTAGAAAACTCCAATCTTGACGTAGCTTTAAATATACTGAATAAAAACTATCAATCACTGAAAAAATCTTAGAATATAAATCCTTAACAATATCCCCGACAAAAACCACCCTAATGGTCTTTACCAGAAAAACTTCCTTTGTGAGAAAAAAGATTACCCTAAAAATAAATGATCATACTTTCATTTCAGAAAATTCAGTCAAATTCTTAGGAGTTCAACTCCACTACAAACTGGATTGGAAAATTCAAATTAATCAAGCCTGCAAGAAAGCTGCAGAGAGAATCAAAACGATGAAGCTACTAACTAAAAAAACATGAGGAGCAGGTCCTAAAACTTTGTTTTTATTTTATAAAGCAGCAGTTCGCCCAATATTCGAGTATGGATGCTAAACTCTAGACCAACAAAACTGTTCACTGATAGAAAAAATGGAAACAATTCAGAGAAAGGTAATCAGAATAGCGTTAGGCCTTCGCAATTCCACCCCAAATAAAATCACCCTATTAGAAAGTGCATTATTTTAAGGTTTGCTAAACTTACTAGAGACTACTATATTAAAGCCTTCGCACTAATGAGAAATCCAGTCAAAGAATCGATAAGAGAACTAGATACAATCATCGAGATAAAATTTAAAAGAAAACCCAACAAAAAATTAACATGTATAACTCTGTTTTATTATTTCAATGTATAAAAAGAAAAGCTGCAATTTCAAACATCAAATCATACCCATTTCACAGCTCATTTGTCAGGTAAATGTCGAATAAACCGCTTAAAATAAACGTTAAAATCACTGATAAAATTGAATTTCAAAATACTGATAATGGTACTCCAGAAACTAAATACAAAAAACTTAATAAGAAAAATATGGAAAATTCGACTCACTCTCCCCAAACACAATGGTATTTGAAAGAAAGGCTGCTAGACGCTGCCTCCATTTTTACAGCAGTTATCTGCACATTAAAACACATAAATTTAAATTAATTCACGAGAAATGAATTTACAATCTTCATAGACAGTCAATCAGTTTTATCCGCTGTCCACTCATATAACCCAAATAATCAAACTTACTTGATCAACGAAATAAATAATGAAAGTGATAAACTTCAAAAAAAGGAAAAAAACTAACTCTAATTTGGATACCTAGCCACATAAGTATATCCGGCAACGAAAAAGCTGACAAACTAGCTAATAAAGCAGTAAAAAAAAAGAATCTAAACCCATTTAAAATCCCACACACTGACCTCTTCGCCATAACGCAAAAAACTCTGACAGAAACCCAGACAAAAAGACTAACTAATTCTGACGAAAACAAAGGCATAAATTATATTGAAAATTACACAAAAAACTTTTAAACAAAACCTTAGTTCAAGAACATGTCAGATAATAGAAACTTAAGCTTAAAAAACGCTTTACGTAATACTTAAACAGTCCTATAAAAATTAAAATGAAATAAACAAATGCTGTATTAAATCTCTCATTATTATATAAGAGGTGTTATGTAAGCATTAAAAATGGGGAAGCGGTGGTAAATATAATTAGTTTTATTTAGTATGAAATTATTTATTTAGTTAAAATTCAAAATTTCAATAAAAATTTTGCATTTATTAAATTTAAAAAAATTGTAATAATAACTTTAAATACTGAGAATTATTTGCAAAAAAAAAGAAAAATTCAAAGTCAGACAATTGAATACCTGAGGTTTACTGATTAGATTTTTAAATATTACTTTTTTTTAATCAAGAACATATTCGCTAAAAACATGTTAAAATGTTTATTTTGTGAAACTATATAAATTAAAGTTTATTATTCGATTCTCATTTACCATATAGAAAAGTATGAATGAAAAAAATGTGAATCAGGAAGAGGTGAAGGGAGAGGGGAGACGAGAGTACATATTTTTTGCTAATATTACGATTTCTACGTTGTATTTTAAGATACTCGGATTTTTGTGAACGTTAATTTTTTTGAATTCAGAGCATGTATTTAAAATTTTGTATTGCCTTATTTTAAAAAGAATACTTCATAATTTTTTGTAAATCAAAGAATCAGATACATTGTTCCCGGATGGCACAATCACTCATTTATGAATTTATTATTATTTATTCGATTTTAGGCGAAATAAGTTTTAGTCGTTTTTTAATTTCAGTTGAGTCTCTATTATTAGTTTCAGCTTTTAATGGAAATCGTTGAAAGAAAATTGTATATTATATGAAAAAATAAAAATATACTAATTAATATCAATCAATACAGATTTATAAAGATGGTAAAATAAATGTTGATATTTTAGTAGAAAAACAATATTACACTAATAACACATTTTGAATTAAAGAGATCAAGGAGTGAGAAGAGAAAGATTGAGTTAATGAAAATATGGAGTAAATGGGACAGGATCTTCAAGAAAGTAATCAGGAAAAGGAAGGATCAAAAAGAGAACAAGGAGGGAATAGTAAGAGCAAGGAAGGAGAGAATAGGAGAGAGAAGACGCAGAGAGAGGAGTGCAAATATTAAATAAATAGATATAAACAAAATATATAGATAACAGATAATTCATATGTATGGTAAAAAAAAGAGTATTGTAAAAAAAGTAGAGCAAAGGTGATGAAAATTATTTTGAGAAATGTATTATAAAGAATTGTCAAACAAATATAGCCAAGTCACATTTCCTGGCCAAGTAAAGACCGAAACGAAATAAAATCACACACATTTTGAATTTTTGATCAAAGTTTGATTATAGTTTGCGCAAGAATTGTCGGACATCAAATTTTTAAAATGTGTTATTAGGATAGTTAGATGAACAAGACGTTGCTGAATTTTGTTTGCATTTCCCTAATAACACATTTTAACAATTTGATCAAAGTTTGATCAAACATTCAAAATGCGTTATTAGGGATATGGGCAAATCTGTAGAACTTTTAACCTTCCTGTCTCTCGCATTTCACATTAATTTTGTGGATTATTAAATTAAAGATTTTATTTTTTATTCTTTGCACACTTCAAGTTATTATAGTTTTACACTTTGAAAGTATATATAAGTTTATAAGAATTATAGTTTGAAAATATGTCACAATCCAAAGAATTATTACGTTTTTGACATATCTCTTTAGATTATGCAGAAACATGTTCTTTATCAATTTAGAAGTACAGAGTTAACCTTTAATTAAAAAATTATTTAACATTACTTTTAACTTAAACAAATACAATAAGCATAATTCAAATGATGCACATTTAATTTGTAAGCTAAAAAAATTATGACAATCTGTCCCTGAGTTTTGATGTCAAAGACGTAATATATTTTGTAATTGAAAATATTTATATTTAAAAAATGCTTTTATGCTACTGGATGAACTGCTCAATATCTTGATATTATAAAATGTATATCCGTGCAATAAAATCGAATTATATATTAAAAACTACTAAAACAATTCAAAGACCGTTTCAAAATATTACGTCTTGGACGTTAGAACAAAAAAGCTGTCAAAAACGTAATATTTACCTATGTTTTTACAATTAAATAATAATTTAAAGTTACGCACATGTAATTTATCACTGTTCGACTTTATATTATGAATTTTAAGATAATAATAAATGATAATTGTCATAAAACTAAGATGTGCTAAAACTTTTTTTTCAAAAATTTGGTAAGTTGAAAGTTAAAGGTTCTAGAGAATTGCCCATATAGCTCTATTGACAGAATACATTGTAACCCTAGTAAAAATTGTATCCTGGGCCAACATTGGCTCAACCATGGCCTGCATAGTATGTTCCTGGGTCCAATCTATGAATGTTATGCCTCGCCAACCCAATGCCCATATTGACATACCAAGATTGATCCAATATACAGCCAAATTAAGTCGCCGAACTAAAATTGGCCCAATATATGCCCTGTTTGAAATTAGCGTGAGAAGTTTGGCAATACAATCTTGGCCCCAGAAGAAGAAATATTTAAAGTACACGTACAATATTGTTTTTGAAATCTTCATTGGTCTTAAGTAACATTTCAAAGTTGTCGAAATCAACAAAATCAGCACATGGCAATGTGATTTCGTGCTTTATAATCAAAACCTCAAGAGTGTCAAATTTTAACCAGACGAAGTGCTACAGCTGTTGGAAATCAAGATTTGCTGCAATTTGTTATCCATGGTCTTACATAAAAATTTGACGCTGCTCAATTCCGCGGATATATTTGCGAGAATTTGTTTGAGCGAATCGTTGCTTTGGTCTAAAAATAAAAATATTGTAGTAAATTATATATACAGGGTGTTCATTTTATCTGAAGACATAAAAATATCTCGAAAACTATTCGTCAAATCAAAAAAGTGGGTAATGAAATTTGTTGGTCTCGACGGGGGACATCCAATGATACCAAACTCGACCCCCTATTTCTACCTCCTGGGGGTGGCGGAGGGGGGAGTTATAAAACTTAAATAGGAACCCCAATTTTTTATTGCAGATTCGGGTTCCCCAGAAAAAATGCCTCAATTTAACCTATGATTAAAGCGATTTCGGCCACAGATGGCGCTGTAATCGACAAAAATCAAAATTAGGGTTTATTTGTATTTGATGAAGTGTCCATTCACAAAACTAAATAACAATTAGCCGCGGATTTTTCTTCATCTGAGTCACAAGAAAAATCAGTACCGCCATCATAGTCATCGTTTGATCGATCTTTTAATATTTGAGATATACAGGGTGAATAAAAAGTCCCGGAACGGTCGAATATCTCGAGAAATACACATCGGATCGAAAAAAGGAAAAATACGTGTCAAATATTTTTAAAAAATCTATCCAATGATACTAAACTCGACCC
>JABFPM010001239.1:0-21510 GCA_022817325.1 Idris sp. 1 HC-2018 | reverse complement strand
CTATAAGGTATATGTATTCATTTTTCAGATTTTATTATATAAATTATGTAGTATATATATATATTTATTAGCTTTAGGCACAATCACCCTGGTTGACCTTTGCTTATGGTCCAAAAACGATCGACCCGAACAGGGTTAAAATATAATAAAAATTAACCTGGCCCAAGTTGAAGAAAAATCCATTTTTAACATAAAAATTAATTTTTTTAATCTTTGAGCCGATAATCTAAAAGTACACGAAATTTTACTTTAAAAGTTTACATTTAATTAATTTTGTTATTAAATAACAATATAATAAAAAATTAGATAAAAAAACCGTGCATGCAAAATCTTGAAATTTTCAAAAATTCATCTCGTTCAGAATATACAATAAAAATTATCAAAAATAAAAAATGGGCATTTTAATATTAAAAAAAATATGTTAATATAATAACACAGGTATGCAGCCATCTTGGTGAAAGTCATTCTGCTGATTTTTATAGTATTTTGTCTCTATTAGCTTTTGTTTTCAAAATTTTGGATCCTGAAATCTCCAAAAACGCTATTTTTGGCTATTTTGAAAAGTATATATCTCCTATTGTAGACAGCATAAATTGACTTCTAAGCTGGAGAATATAAAAGCTTATTTTATGAAAAATAAAACAAAAGTACGGATTTTTCTATTACTTACCTAGTTTTTGCCTAATTTTCAATTTTTATAGTACGATATTTTAAAAATTTAGCGAACGTCATTTTTGTTGTTTTGATTGTTTGTTGTTAGTTTTTTCTTGATGATAAAATGTTTCTTTCGTTTAGAAAATACATTAATAAATGTTTATTAACTCATTCCAGAAGACGGAAATATTACATTCCGTTAAATCAACTAATGGCTTTTAAACTTTACTATTTCCACCAATCAGAATGTTGAAATGGTCCCAAACACACATTCAGAGAACTACCATTTCTACACAGTTTCATTTGACACCTTTAAAAATTGTTAAATGTATATTTTTGTATAATTTATGCGGAAAATATAAATAAAAACATACAAATAGTTCAAAGTGCAACAAAAATGACATTTACAAAAATTTCTTTTTTAAGTTAACTGTTTTTTGTTCAACTTTAAGATCAATTTTCAGTCACATAACCAAAGAAAATATCAATATGAAAGTAGTGATCTTATAGATTGAAGTGTCCTCTATCGAATTCCGAACTTAAAAATAATTTGTTTTCTTCCCAAATTCAATATAGTGACTTAAAAAAAAACACACAACAAAATTCGTGTAAAATTGGGAGACAATTTTTTTGTTCTGATCAAAATAATAAAAATATTAAGCTGATTTCTCAACTAAACGTGCCTAAATAAGTAATTATCATTATATATATTGATAACATTTAAATATTCCTTCTTATTTTTGATGAACTTTAGAGTTTTCAATATGGCGGATCCAATATGGAGGCCAAAAATATTTTAAAATGATAGATTTCAAGTTTTTTCGTTCGAATTTTTTTACTTTTTTCTTCAAAAATGTTGTTTTACAAAATCGCTTAAATTTTATTTAGTGAAAATGTCAACATTTTAAACACGTTTAGTTGAAAAATCAGCTTAATATTTTTATTATTTTGATCAGAACAAAAAAATTGTTTCTCAATTTTACACGATTTTTTTTTGGTTTTTTATTAAAAAGTCGCCATATTGAATTTGGGCAAAAAAAATTATTTTTTAGTTCGGAATTCAATAGAGGACACTTCAATCTATAAGATTACTACTTTCATATTGATATTTTCTTTTATTATGTTACTAAAAATTGAACTCAAAGTTGAACAAAAAAAAGTTAACTTGGGCGTTAATGAGTTAAAGTAATTTTATATCCCTTGCCATAGAAGATATAATTTTTTTGCAAACCTGTGTAATTTATAAAATACTAAATATAATTATTTATTGATTTTTAGAACATTTACATATTAACATTATGTACAAACTCTGCAGTTTTTTTAAAAAAAATTTAATTGCACAGAGATTATTAAATATATTTTTAGCGTTTATTTTATATTAATGTTTGGGGAAGTTATGTTTTCTAATTCTACGTTTTGTCCCGGTCTTTCATTTTTTACCTTAATAAATTAGTGAGCAGACTTGATAAGGTTATTTTAAATATTTCAAATAATTTTTATTTTAATGTTTTATTGTACAAAATCGGACTCACAATTAGTTTTTAACAAAATTATTAAGCTTTATAAAATATGTTTTTATTTAGTCTGCCTACTGTATGTATTATATATTTTTTTACACAAATATTCAAATATAATATTGTTTGTTATTATTTGGTTATTTTTTGGATTTTTCAGTTTTCCAGGTTTGCAATCTTAATAAGGTGAGGATTAATACAATGTTGAATCCAGTTTTTGTTTGACAAAAGTACTGACTTCATATTTGAAGGATTAAGGAGATGTGGCTTGATTGACGTGGCTAATTGAATGCAATTCGCTCTTCTTACGACAGCTAATATATAGCACATTGATATCTAGTCTGTTTCATCATTAATGTCAAGATATCTCAGATAAAAAGGGATACAAATATCTCGAGTTGTTATTGCGCCTCGACTCTAATGAATTAATTTTACATCATTAATTAATACTGAGCAGAGAGATACTGTTCCTATTTATTTTATAGCTTGTTTTATTTTCCATCAGATTGAGGTACAAAATGCCATGCTGGCATTTATTTCCGTGCCATTATACTGGAACAATGTATATAACAATGCACAGCTGAACTAGTAAATTTAAATTAATGTTACACTTTAAAAAATGTTTTTATACTCATTGTATATAAAGATTATATTAATTTTGATATATTTTATAATACACTTTGTTTTACATAAAATTTTTTAGGGGTCGTTCAAAAAGTACGTACACTCCTATGGGGGGTTGGGGAAGGGGGGGTCAAAATTTCTCCATTTTAATGTACGTACATTTTGAATGATCCCTTATAACATTTTAACACTAAATTCTTTTATAAAAGAAAAATATTTTACTTAATTTAAAAAAGATAAAAAGTATATAAAATGTTGCTCACTAATTTACGAATATTCATCTCAAATATTTAAAATTATTTGATTTAAGAAACAATAAAAATTGTAATTAATTGTAATTTTATACTGAAAAATCGTGTTCAACGTTACTTTGTTCGTTCAACAAAATTACACCCCAAGTACTTTTTCAAGTGCAAACACAATGAGCAAATAGATACTTCGATAAATGAAAAAAATGGCCCCAATTCAAAAATACATCTATCCATCTCACTCTTACAGCCATAAAACATATTTATTTCTCCTTTTCGTATGTTTTAGATCGTTTTTTTTCACGTAAATCCTTCGCGACCACACAAATCACTGGAATTGCCAATCGTGCATAAGATTTCGAACGTCCGATTATTCTTCTTTTTCGCGATTTTATAAAATACTCGAGAAAGTGAACAATTCTCATACATACCCAAAAAAACCAGAATAAATGTGAATTTAATACTTCCATTAAATTTTCTCGCCGTTAAATGTATATCAAACTTTTATAAGGTACAAGAATAATACAAATAAACTTCTGTCAATTTAATAATGTTAATTGCTTTATTATATTTGTGAAAGTAAAACAAAAGTTATTAATAAATAATAACTAAATTGCCTAAATTAAAATAGAACAAGGGCAATTTAAAATAGCTTTAAATAAGAGGCCATGCATAAATAGCGTCACGCTAAAAAGGTCCTTTTTTACCCTTCCACCCCCCCCCCCCTCTTTGTCACATATCGTCACAAATTATAGACCCCTCTTTCCTGAATAGATACTTTTAAAGCCTTAGGTTTAGCTCTCAGATGAGCTTGATAAAACTGCTGGTATGGATCACCTTTTCTTAACATTTTACGTTTTTCTGATAAAGCCAGTACGATGTAGTACTCAAAACAGTTTTATGGATTAATATTACTTAAAGGTCAATTAATTGGCAGATGAATTGGTCTATAAATAAATCAATAAAATCGGTCGGAAAGTTAAAAATCTATTTTTGTGAGACTTTTTGACAAGATTTTTTTTTAACAAAATAGATTAAATAATGTGTCGTCACGTTTTAGTAAACCCTCTCCCACCTCTCTCCTCCCCTAAGTAAGTGGCGTAATTTATGCATGCCCCCTAACTTACTCTAGTATATACACTTACATTTGATAATTATTCATGAAAACGGATTTTACTTAATTGATCGATTTATAATCGCTAATTAACTTTTACAAATTATCGGTTTACAATTTACAAATTAAACTTTAAACCGGGAGTGAGCGCGCGTTGATCATTTCAACTAAATATTGTAACAATGTTTTAATCAATATTTTTTAACTTTTTATATAACAAATTTTATAATATTATTGTTTTATCGATAATTTATCATCTTTATGTATAATTTGTTTATTTTAAACATAATTTTTAATAAATAAACACAAAATCAAGGAAATCACTTTCTTATGAATAAGATCAGTTACAAACCAATCAACATTATTTTATTATGAAATATTTCCTTATAATATAAATATAATTATATTTTAAATAATCATTTATAAATATTATTATTATGTATTATAAAAAATATATTTTTTAATTATTTATCGACGAACGAATCCAAACTGTAGCAAACAAAAATTTTATAACGTAAGTGGGTGCGCTATGGTCATTTTGGCCAACGTTACCTTCGAGCTATCGATATATAACAGGCACTTCTAAATTAAAAATCGAGTTGTGCCATTTAATGTAGAATTAAACAAAGATTAATTACGTATAACTCTAATATACTCGTTCCATAAAAAAAATGCACTGAAAAATACGAAAAACCGATATGAACGGGGAAATGACCGCGAGCACGACCACTCTCGGGTTAATGTGATTTTAGCATCAAATTGCCTAGAATCTATTTACATTCTTAAATTCAAGTAATTCATTTCATTTGATTAATTTAATTTTGGAAATCAAACAAGTTTATTAAAGAAGTGTCAAATTTCTTTATTTTTCATGTTATCATCGTATCGAAGTATACCTTAATGTGAGCAATTCTACAGATATTTTTCTTATAGCGGTTTTTTCATTTATTTAATTAGCAATTTTAAAGGTTTCACCCTTTAAATTTTCATTCAGCTCAAACTTTTTGTGTACGTTTGAGAGGCTAAAGAGGAAGACAAAAAATATTTTTGAAGGTGTGTCCCCTAAGTTCGATTTCTTTACTGTTGCAATTTATAGGTGTTACCCCTAAAATGTCTAAGAGCACCGCTATTTTTCGCATATTTTAGAAGTCAAAAAACCAGAAAAAGATGGTCTTAGAGGTGTCCACTTAGCCAGAAAAAATTTTTTACGGTTAAAAGAAAACCAATTGTAGAATTACTAATATTTAAAAAAAAATAATTTTTTCATCTATATTTTGTATGGTCACTTAAATTATCTAAATACTTAAATAAAATTACCTGATATCAAAAGATATTTAACTTTTATTTAAATTATATTTTTAATGATTATATTTCAAATGATTTTCAAGTTGACAAATACTAATCTAACAAGGCATACACCTGTTCTGCACCGAAAGTTGCAGAAGTTTTCATTAGTTCAATGCTAACGAAAGGCTAACGAAATTCAACTGTTAACAGCGCTGCAATAAACTTTATATTAAATTCTAGGTTCAATAATATAATGAAGACGTGGGTGTTCCGAAGTTACGTTCATAGAAACTGTATATTATTAAAAAAAAATACCCTAATACCCTAATGATAAAAACCACATATCAAAATTTCATGAAAAAATTGGCAGTTTTAATGATAAACGAATTTTTTTAGTTTTGAAAGCTGAAAGTTTCGCATGCTTTAATTTATATTGACGTTTGCTTTTTCCTAACGTCCACAGTCCACTATAAACATAAAAACCTTATAGGAAAAATTTTAATTAGAACATTTGAAATTTCAAGCTTTCATACCAAAAAATAATTTAATGTATCTGCAAATTGGAACTTAAACATGTTTTTCATCAAATTCCATAATTTTATTTTATATTATATATTTTTTTTAGTATTTTTAATTCAATGTACAAGAATGGAAAGAAAGATTTGTCGACAACTTTGAATAAAATTCACGTTTTAACTAAAAATAAACAAACATGATTTTTATCAAATTTGATTTTCAAAACTGATTATGACTGCAGTATATTCAACCAGAAATAGAGTAAATACGGAAAATTTAATCCAATTTACTTTGAAATTATATTAGTTGAAAAAATTCTTAACCAATTATTTTAATTCAATATGTAATATTAAAAATTATTATATCCCATTCTAATTAATTTTGAATTGCATGTTGTAGAAATAAGAAAATAATTGTGAGATTAATAATTTTGATTCAAAATGCAACTTGCATGCAGACTGCAAATATTTTTAGTGGGTTCATACCAGTGCACTTCGTGCCGATCGAAATTTAAAGCAAATTCATGAATGCATTGAGTGCGCGTTTATACTTTGGTACATGATTGTTCTCAGATACAGGGAGCCCAAGCGTTTACTTTAGAGCATCGATTGGTCTTTTGATATGCGTATTTGGGGTGCATTGCTCGAAACTCTTATCTCTGCTCAGGAGATACGCAGGGCAAAAAGAAATCGATACTTTTAACAGAGTAAAGCACTTCTGCAATGCAAAGTTGCGGACAAGTTCGGCACAGTCTGGATGGGGTAAAATGCGAAAGAGGAAAGTAAGACGTGATCTTATAATCATCCCGAGAGTTTCAAAAGACTTGCTAATACAAAGAAGAAGACGCCACTCCTGAATATTCCTGAGATCAATTTTAATCTAGCTGGTAATTAATACAATTTTACATGCTGACATTCATAAATTCATCGCCTACATTATTATTAATTACACGCGCATAAAATACATACAGAGTTCATATTTATTAGCCATTATGCATCGCATTGTGTGTTCAACATTATTATTTCTGAAAATTTACTTTCGGAATAGTGAACTCTAATTTTTGTAATTTGATAATCAACTTTGAAATTTCCGCGCTTCTATAATATGATTACTGTCATAATTGCACAACAAATAGTTTTAATTACTTCTTGCGAGATGTCAAAAGAAAAGTAAATGTTCGAAAATTTCATTAACATTGTTTTACAAATTTTGCTTTCTTTCGTGAAACAAATATATCGTTAAATAAAATGTTGAGCTAAACTTTTTTTACATTCAAATAATTGAAGAAAGAATATTTTAACTGAAACATACATATACATAGCTTGAATGGTTATTTTATGTAGTTCATTTGAATGAATACATTATACACACATATATGTATAGAGAATTCAAATCGAAATGTTCTACGAACCGACAAATATACATATATTATGGCCTTTAAATCGATAAAGTTTAAACCTATTTTGCCATAAATGACTTCGATTTATTGATGAGTTAAAAATAATATTAGTGGAAATAACTCTGTAACTTTTGTTTCATTCAATAAAATCGCTCAACTAAATATTACCAATTTATATACATTTTTTTCGAAGCAAATCATCCAGTTTGACATACATTTATTTAATGAATGCCAACGGTGTAAATATGTATATATGAATAAAATAAACATGGCTGTCACATAATCACCCCGATAAATCATTAGAATTATTATCGATCTGTTTTGTTCGTCTTGTGAGATTGCTAATTATTCCCTCCATTCATTAATCCTTATGATACGAAAATAATTAATTAATGTCTATTATTATTTAACATTAAAATGTTGTCTTGCACAATGATGCGGAATTCTCACGCGGCAAATGAACAACAATTTAATGCAAACAATATATGGCGCCGATCAAAGTCAGAAGACGGATTTACCGACGCGAAATGATTCCCTTGAGGTGACAAACTCTGATTGACGCATTAACCAAGCACACCATGCTCTGTTCATGCATATTAAACGGGAAGTTACTTTGTGGAAAATTTACTTCTTCTCGCGCACTGTGTGTTGCTTAAACATTGAGCATCAATTTTAATATGTAGCCGCCGCCTGTTAATTAACCGTGCGAGGATATTCACGCACTGCAAATTAGTGAGATGAGTCGTTGCCTTTTTAAAGTTCAAGCCAGACGGATTTAATAAGTTGGAAGTGTCTTAAATTAAGCGTGAAGTATCTTAGGTCATGAGCATGATCAATGGAAAAAGGCCTAAGACAGTTTGACCTCGGTATTATAAAATTGTTGAGAAAAATCAAACAAAATATAATAAAATTAAATGAAATAAAAAACATCAATTACATTGTTATACAAATATATTCATAAGTGCAGTCATTAAAAATTAATTGTACTGTGGATAAAATCAGAATTTATCAGAAGAAATTAAATAAAAAAGTTCTTCAATATGCTTGTCGAAACTTTCTGCGGAATCATCCAAAGTTTGTAAAAATATCTGTCAATTTTACAAAGTTAAGCAATTTAGTTTAAATTGATGATAATAGTATTTGTTTCAAAATAGTTTAATCGAAGATTTTTTGTATTTACATCTATACAATAAAACTTCAATTGCAATAAAACAAATCAATCACAAGAATAAATTTGTTCTGCTCAATTAAAACAACTAGCTGCAAAAGGTTTACAAAAATAAACAAAATGTAACAAAAAGAAATTTTATAAAAAACAAAATATTTTAAACTTTGTAATTCAAGACAAAATATAGTATATTGAATATTCCCGAAGTAATCTCAAGTAGAAATTTGATGGAGCAAAGATTTCAAATTCATTTGGGCCTTATAGGGCATTTCTTATAATAAAACCTTTATAGGTTTTAAGAGGGCATTTAAGAGGTAGCCTACCGATAATTATCCTTGTATAATTTATTTTCAATTAATATAAATTTTAATTATATTATTGGAAGACTTTTAATAGATATAAGATAACAGGATCAAATTATTGCAACCTTGCTAGGATCCTATGAAATTTTTCAAACTAGAGCCTGACAGGGTTTTACTGAAGCACTTTCCGAGGCTTCAATCTCGGATGCGTTACATTCCCCATAAGGCATCAGTTAGTTTTTTTCTCTCGAGGACCTACATTCATTTTATGAGGCCCCAACGAATACCTATTTTCAATTTTTACTTCTAAAATGTATATGATTTTGCAGATGCACATATTGTTACTTTAACAAATTCAAAAAATGTATTTCACTGAAAGTAAAGTACAGTTCCATATGTCAAAGCAATACACTGAGTTTACTCTACAATGACAATACATACAATATGTTTGACTTTTTTGCAATCTATACACATAAAATACACGTGTAAGTCACCTACACAAAACTTTTCATTACATTTTGTCGAAACGTCTTTTCATTACACTGTCCAGTGAAAAAAGTATTTGATTCAGCCTTTCAATCCAAAACAAACTCATAAGCAGACAAATAGTAACACTATTTTTTTCAATTCATTCGCACATTCGCTAAAAGCGAACTCAATTCTGGAAGTATTAAAAGAAAAAAAAAGTTAACTTTTATGTGTTCAGTTACTATGCTTAAACTGCTCAATCAATCGTTGAAAGGTTTAATAGTAAAAAAACCTCAACAAGTTTTTCTCCTTTTCTAAACTGAATGTTAATTGCCTAATTATTTTTTTATTGGATTTTATTATAGTAGGAAGTTGCATTAAAAATACATTTTTCATCACAGTAAGATACTTGTTCTTTTTTTAAACTGTAAATGAGCGGAAGAATCAAATTAATGTTATAAACATCCGATATCAACATCCGTTCGGGTAAATCAACTCATAAAAATTGTACTGAATAGCCCGCAGCATTGAAAAATGCATTCCCCGAAAGTCTTTTTTTCTCCTTCATCCTCCCTCTTTCTTTTTATATTATCTTGTGTGCATTCATCGAAGGACCCGGTTTCGTTGCGCGTGTGAAATTTTTTTGAAGGGTGAGAATAATAAGCAATGATTTTTGGGTTGGCATAAAGAGAAGCTACCGCCGAGCTAAGCCAATGAAGATTTGTATACAAAAGAATGAAAGTGTTCCGAAAAAGATACACGCTGAATAAGCACTCTGGATGCAGATTATTTTGTTGATGTAACGTTGACTGTTCGGTTTGTGGGTGCGCTTTATTATATATTCTGAATAACACGATTAGGTTGATTCGTAAAATCCAATATGCGGTTTTTCGTAACAAACCGTGTGATGGGATGATGCTAAATAAAAATTCAATAAATGTATTTTCTTTAAAAAAGGAATAATATATTCATATAAGATACACATCGTGTTAGAATTTCCCTGAACGCCCTACATAAAAATTAAATATATTTACTCGAAATTCAACTTTTTAACGAAAATTAAATTTTTTACGGATTAAAGAAAAATAAAACAAATTAATTCTATTTAAATCATTTATTTTCGAAATAAAATACAATTTTATTATTCAACATGTACCTTGTTCCATATATGTAAATAAAATAATTATAATCAATGGCTGTTACTTATGAAACGAATTTATGTCACATCAATTTCAATTTTTAATAGACTAGTTGACAGTTATGTTTGATATAATGTACCTGCATTTGAGTAGTTAAAAATAATTAATTATTTGTTTTCAAATACATTGAATTTGAGGAAAAATTTGTTTGAACAACCAATAATTTGAAATTCACTTTTTTCAATATTAAAACTTTTTAGTTTATTAACTTTTGAATAAAACTTGTTATTTCTATGTTACAACTCCAAATTATGAAGTCCAAATTTATTTACCTCCGGTACATACAATTAAATACACTGTTTATATACATATAGTAAAATGCAAACCTCTTTTTGTCTAACATTTAAATGTCTGAAACACAAATGTTTATAACACGCATACAACATTGTGATAGATAGTTTTAAGCCACAATAGTAGCTTCGAAAAACGATATGATCCTGGTAATAATCTCTTTAATTTATCTCATTCAAATTGCACATTGTGACGATGTGTTTCACTCCCGCTGAAATTATGTCGAAAAGTCCAGCAAAACATAACTTCTAGTAACAATGTAAGAGACAAACTTCATCATACACATTTGCTTTAATCAAACATGTATCACATGAGCCTGAAAAGATAATTACACGTATGACTCAACGAAAACATCAAAATCAAATTCACGTAATTAATTTAACTTCGTCAAATAATTCGTACATTTTCAGTACACAAATTTCAATTACGTACAAAACGTACACTATTCGAAAAAATGTAAATTTATACAGAATTCTGTTAATCTAAATTCTCGTTAATAACAATTTCAGTTAACTCGTTTTATTCCATCTGCTAAAGCATAACGAAAGGGGAAATTATATATATTTACATAAGTATAATTTTTTTCGAATGATAAAGCGCAAGGAGAAATGGAACAAGTGTTGGTATATACAATCGTCATCCCTTATTTTTTGCATTTAGCGTGTCAAATCGCCAGGGGCCGGTTTTAATCGTCTTAATAAATCTGAACAGGGGTTTGAAATAAATCGCAGAAGTATTGACCGCAACGAAATATCAATTATATAAATACTGTGAACTAATAAAATTGCGTTTAAAAATATTTTGATTCTTAAAGTTTTGTACTTATATACTTGTGATAAATTTTAACGAAAGTTTAAATTTATTTAGAAAATAAAACTTGATTGAGTTGTGAAAGAAATATTAAAGTATAAAGAAAGTTTCATTGTGAAAAAAATGAGACAACAATTTTTTCGTTTTAGTACAATATCAAAAAGTAAAAACTCTCCAATTGAGATGTAAAGATCTTTTCTAAAATATAATGTTATAAATTAAGATAATTTTAAAATATTGTTTTCAAGTAAATGAATTTCTTTTATTACAGGAAGTAACAATTAAAGTCCATTAATTATAATTTATTATAGACTTTTTGAAACAACTGGACGTAATTTACATGGAGTAACTAACTTTAAGCCATTAACCAAAAGTAACTTCCCATGATAGATTATTATATGAAAAGTTTATGTAGGTTACTTTAAAATTTTGTTTCTTTTTTTTTTGTTACAATAATTATTATTTAGTAACAATAACTGCAATTAATCTAATCAACTCTTATTAAACAAATAATATGTCAAAAGATAAAAATCGTTAACATAAAATAAAAGTTGCTACGTTTTTAATCATTTGACATTATTATTATAAAATTATTATCAAAACTGGTATTGTTATTATAAAATTTGTAACAAACCAAATTTAAAATATAAAATTTCGTACGAGCACTTTGATGGCATTTCTTCGCTTTAAAATAATAGCATTTAAAAATTACAACTACTTCATGATATTAATATCCTTTTTATAAACTCTGTAAAATTTATTTACTAAATTTTACTTGATAATTTAGAGATACAATCACAAAGTGGTAGAAATTGTCGTCTTCAAAATGTTCTACATTTAGATAGAAAGTTCGTGATATTAACTTGTTAAACCTTTGATTAAGACGCTTAAAGTTATTTCCAAGGGTAGCTCCCAGCATTTAGTTACGATTAATCATAACGTCCATTAAGTCGTAAAAAAAGTTACAAAATTCAATCTACAATATATTTTAATTTAATTGCACTTATCGAGCTTAATTTTTTTTACTATAATTTTTTTTTAATTGCTACACATTGAAAGTTAATCCATTATCAAATTGAATGATAATTTTAAATTCACATTTTATAAGAAGAGAATTTGTAGTATTATTTTTGTTTGTACTCTGCATATTAAAGTATGCAAAAATTGTATATACATTCAATACAATTTAAGATATTAAAAAACTTTTGTCATTAGATAAATTGAGTCGAAATATATTCAAAGTTACGACATTGAAATTAGGCAATTGAAGAAGTGAAGTTAACGATTTATTTACTCTTATGTCTGTCTGTCGATTAAATGTTCATTAAGCGTTCAAGTGACAATTGTGTAGCTTCGCTTTTTCGGCAGAAAGATTGCATAGAACAGGCAAACACTCAGCGCAATTAGTGTAGTCCTACTGAAAACGCCTTCAGAATGTCGATTGCTTATTTGAATTCATGTCCGCTATTTCGCTTACGATAGTATTTCCTGTTTCAAGTTTGTTATTCAACATACAATATACACGAACAACATATAACTAACGTCTACACTAATTTCATTGTATTTTAAAATACACAGTATTTTGTATTTTATTTGTTTAAATTTTTTTTCAACAAATTCTCAAAGTTAATACTACATTATAAACTAAATTTTTAGATAAAAATCATCTTTCAAATTTACCGCTACTTGATATGAAAAAAGTACTTTAAATGTATAAAGCTATTTCGAATATTTTTAAATTTAAAGTATATAAAATAAATTAATTTCAGTGTCTTTGAATTCGGAGACATTGACTTTTCGTTGAAGTCATCAACCTAAGACATTAAACTTTAATTCACGAACTTATAGATAGTCAAAGAAACTGTACAAATGTTTATTTCTTTTTTTTAATCTATAACTCTTATATAAAAAATAAATGATGGAGATAGAATTTTGCCTAGTGAAATTAATGATAGGAATTTGCATTCAATGAAACTCTGCAATATAACTTCGTTAATAATAAGTGTAATTCACAAACTGTCTACCTATACTTTTTTTTATTTTATTATTAAAGATATAAGTTTAATTTATTTATAAAATGTGTGCATTAAATAAATATAATTTATTTAACAAAATATTATTCAAAACTATTTTAGAATTATTAAATCAAAATTTTTGTAAATCTGATACCAAAAAAAGTTTCGCTTTTATTTATGTTAGTCCTAAAATATGCACTGTTTTTCGTATGATTAAGTATGAAGACCGTGGCATTAGCAAGTAATTAAATTATAAGATAAAATATAATGCAACAACATATGTCGCGCAAAAAAATAGAGGGAAAGAAAGTTAAGCGCAAATTATAATGGAACGTTTCGGAGTTTTTTAAGTGAATTAAACACGACGGAGGGTATAACACAACTTTTTTTTTCTAACAGTGTATGTCTGCTAATTCGTGTGATATACCGCGAAAGTACGTATGCACGTATAATTCATGTCACTACTATAGTCGATGGTTGCGAATGAAAAACCGACGCCTGACGTAAGTAGAAATAGATGGGTTCAATAAACCGATACAGGCATTGCAAATTTGCACACCGTTTTGAATCAACCAAGATTAAAAGAGACAATTTATTTTTTATCGCACCGGATAAAGTGCCTTAATTTCAGACACTTGTTTCGATAATAAAAAAAGAATCGGAAAATCCAACAAGTAAAAAATGTTTTTCTTTCCTTTCTGAAATTAATTTTAAGAAAATGCCTGAAATTAATTTTGAAAAAAATTAATTTCAAAAATTAAAGAAGTTAAAAAATAACTTCAAGCTATATTTTTGGATGTAATAAAGTAATACTTAGTTGTATAATAAATGATAACATTTCAATCAGAATAGATTTGCAATTAAATTTATTTTTTCAAAGACAATATGACTTCGTTTCGGCGCATAACTGACACCTTCTTCAGGTCTTACAAATATATTCAAAATCTTACATTTTTTATTTGTCAAATAACTGAAAAAATATTAGACATTATACATATATGTATATGTACAGTTAGAATGTTGGTATTATTGTGAGAAACGGTGTACCAATTTTTTTAAATGTTATTAATTTTTTTTAATTTTGATATAGCATTTTGTAAATTGAGTGTATGCTCTGTAGTTTTTAAATATAACATTTCTAATAAGTTGAATTGGAAAAAGTTGCTCTCTTGGTCAAAGACTTCTACATAGTCCCAGTCGAACTCATGATCCTTATTAACTTTGTGTTTGGCAATTACACTGAACTTTTCTGGGATTTTTTGGTCTTCTTTTAATTGTCTTTCCAGGGTTCTGAATGTTCTTCCTACGTAAGAATACTTACAGTTTGTAGTTTTACATTTAATTCTTTAAATCACGTTGTGTTCATGTTTTTTATCAAGCTTGTCTTTCTCTTTAATTACGAAGTTATTTAGCTTGTTAACTGTTTTAAAAACAGTTTTGATTGAGTTGGTTTTAAAATAACTTGCCACTTGTTTCAGTTATGCACTGAAACGTATAGTGATTCTGTAATATTCTTGACAAAATAAATTTAATTGAAAGTCTATTCTTGTTAAAATGTTATTTTTTAAAACTAAAATCGACTAACATATAATTCAAATATAATACTCAATTACGTCAAGTGCATTCGAAAAATAACATCGATAAAAGATATTAATTGCTCTCACCTTTTAATTTATCATTAGTATTAAAACTGTAACAATTATATGTATACAAAAATATTTTCTTTTGTTCATCAAATCCACAACAAAATTAAAAATCCTTTTAAATCACAAGTAACTTTTTTGCACGTGAATTATCTGTATGCTTATTTTGTACTCAGTTTTTCACCTGTAAAAATTATAATGTTTTTCAAAGTAGTTTGTCATTCGTGCAATGTTTAATGTTGAAAATTACTCAAACAAAGTTTGTAACGCAGAATATATATGTACTCAGAGTTAACAAAAAAACATGTCGTCACTTTTACATTCTACCTGCGCTGTTTCTTTAACAGAATCTGCGCTCATTAGCTAATGGAAACAAAAATTTAACTCAAACATTGTGAGCCACTAACTTGCAAGTTATGCTCAAGCTCTGTTTCTACGATGAATTTCATCAATTTTCAGAAAATTATTTTTTTAAATAAAAGTATTTTATTATTCAACTTTTGTACGACACGCTTTTTCATTTAAATTATTCTTTGTTATATACGATTTTAGTTAATAAATAATGGTAATAATTATTGAAAAAGTAACAATGAAATTGGTTAAAAGCATCATTTCATTGTTTCAATGTTTTTCATTTTTTCACAAACGTTATAACATCCCTTTGTGCGTTTATCATTCAAAACTATTTTCCATAGTCAATTTTTTGTTATCAATTAAAAATAATAAATACAAAAATCGTAAATGTTTGCTGTTATACCTAAAAATTATTAAGATACTTTTTTTCTTTCCCATGTTTTTTTCTTTACTATTTTTGTTCCTCGCCACGAAAGCATCGTTAGTGACTGAAAAAACTCACTAAACAAACTCTAAACAGTTCGTTAGTTTGTCGTCAAAGTTAACTAATCAATTATCTAAGCTAACAAGATTTTCAGTTCGAAAATTTAACTAGTTTCATAATTTGTCGTTCCTATATGTTGTTCTTTTTTTCTATATCTTTTCTCGGAAGTTGTCAATCGTAAAAAAGCAGAAACTGATGCTTAATTACGTCAAGCAAACACAGAACTTTTTTTTCGCAAGCACACCAAAAGCACGTCCAATTGATGTGACACTGAACGAGATATAAAGTCACATTTTCGAGCCTCTAAAAAAATTCTATTCAATTTGCCGAAAAGTTATCTGCGCGCATTTTGAGCTGAAATAAAAAAAAGTGAAACAATCTTGTTTTCAATTTGGCTTTTTCAAAAGCCAATAAACAATTAACTCGGATTATCCCAACGTGACCGAAAATCGCCGGCAAGTCAATTATACTCGTTTCGCGAAGTCTGCGAAATTTTCACTCCGCTCCAAAATTCCATGAAACGATGATAACGAGGTTTTACATGTGGAATCACTGATTCCGCACAAACTTTTAAAAAAATTTCCCTCTTGAGGGTTATTTATAATAATTTTTCTTTTTTTTCAATTGATTACTTCATTAATTTTCGTAAAGAGCATGACTTACCGGTCACTTTAAAAAGATAACTTTAGATACTGATACACTAATAATCACTGAGGTTTATTTTGTTTTTTTAAAAAACGACTCAAATACTGTTGAGGAAACGCGGAAACCCGATTTTTGCCCGCAAAACGAAACGATGTGCATTCGGTCGCATCCAAAATGCAACTTTAACTATACCCGCGCTTTACTTGCGAGCTTAGGACCAAGGGTGGGGAGAATTCTACCCTATAAGAAAATTACTGGCAGATTTTGTCACGTGGGTGCAGCACCAGACGAGAACAGAGAAGTGTCGATATTAGTTGGAATACCTTTACCGACCGCGAGCAATTACAAAAGTTAATTTCAAATTAAAAAAAATATTTTCACGCTTTTACTGTAATTGACATTTTGCAGATGAAATGCTAAAAAATGTAATGGTTACAAAAAATAATTAATAATAGAGACATTTTAGAGTCTGATTATTTAAAGTTTAAACTGTTCAACTTGTTTCTTATTATTTGCTAATAAAAATTTCTTTCTCAGTATTTTTTTAATTATTGATAAGATTAACATAAAGTTCATCGGCTTTTCTTAACGAGATCAAAATTAATTGCACGAACTCTCAAGATGTTTCAACTTGGAATGTTTCAACTGATAGTTTTATTGTTAAATTTAAACGTAATTTTAGCTAAAAATGATCCAAAAATTGTGATTGTGGGTGCAGGAGCTGCTGGAATATCTGCAGCTGTAGATCTTTTGGAAAAAGGGATCAATGATGTCACAATTTTGGAAGCTGAAAATCGAATTGGGGGACGAATTTTCTCCGTAAAACTGGGTAAATGCTTTAACGCTTTCAGACCTAATTTAAATTTGGCCATCTTCAAGTTTTACAATTTGTACATTTGAGATCTTGGTGAAGTTTTTATGAAAAAATAGATCAATCATTTTTGCAACATCGACTTCGCCTATAATATTTTATCAAGAAAATTTGTCTGACCATTAATATGCACTAAACTTGAAAGATAAATTATAATTCCAAATAAAATGTTATATATAATATGTAAGAAAAGTTTCGAAAATATGTTTATTGTAATAGTCATGAGGTGACAAAGGGTTAAAATTGAAAAAAATATGAATAATTAATGAAATACCAAAATTAAATATAAAATAAGTAGGAACTAACAATTTTAGGAACTGACATGGTTGATTTGGGAGCACAATATGTTGTGGGAGAAAAAGGTAATCCTGTTTGGGAAATGGCTGGGCCCCTCGGGCTATTGGCACACTCAAATGACAGCTTGAGCACTTATCATCTTTTCACCGCAGATGGACAAACACTTGACATAGATAAAACGAAAAATTTAACGAAACACATTCGAACTTTGTTTTTAAATGCAATAAATAATAAAAACAATGAAACCTTTGGTATTATTGCAGAAAATGAGTACGTTTTTATAACATTTATTTTACTCAAATATATTATATAGAATAATATAGATTAATAATTGTTCATTTAATTTAGAATTGACAAGTATTTTGCAGAACATCCAGATATGGAAAATAAAGAAGGATTCAGACATTTTCTAAAGCAAATGATTTCCAGTTTGGAATATTGTGACAGTTGGGATGAAATGTTTCCAGAAAATACAGAGTGGGGAGTTGAAGGAGACTGGTTTATGAATTGGAAAGAAAATTCATTTTCAATGATACTGGATTTGATAATGGTAAAATAGTATTTTTCAAATAAGTATATTTTGTTTTTCTATATTAAAGTAAAACTTGAACAAATTAATTTCAGAAAAAGTACCCCGATCCATCAAAAGAAATTAAAGTTATGGAAAAAGTAAAATTGAATTCAAAAGTTACAAAAGTCGATTATACAGATGACAATGAAAAAGTACAAATTAGCATGAAAGACGGGGAAATTATTGAAGCAGACGATGTCATAGTGACAGTGTCTTTGGGTGTTTTAAATGCCAATTATAAAACTCTGTTTGAGCCACAAATTCCTGATAACAAAAAAGAAGTCATCGAGGTTTGAAAGAAATGCACAAAAATAAAATATTATAAATAATAAAAATTGATATTTTAAATTTTGTTTTACAGAATTTGGGTTTTGGAGATGGAACGACAATATATTTGCTCTTCGAGAACCAATGGTGGAATGATAATCCAAAGACCAATGGATTTAGTTTTTTATGGACTGAAAAAGAAATTGCCGAAAGAAAAAATAATGTAAAATCAAAACCCAAAATAAATTAAGAACTTTTTTTTCTTTGAGAAGCATCTTATCATTAAAAAGTACATTTGTTTTTTAGCCTGACAAAGAATGGCAAATTGATTTGTTAGGATTTTTTAAACCTGCTTATAGAAAAAATATCTTACAAATGTATATAACTGGCAAAGGAGCACGGCAAGTTGAACTTTTGTCGGATGATAAATTGATGGAACAAATCATAGAGCTCATGCAATTTTTTAAAGAAAACAACACAGTTCAAACACCAACAAAAATGATAAGGTTGTTAATTTAAATATCTTTTCATATCAAATTAAAGAAAAACTAAATAATTTTCATTGCAGGTCAGCATGGCACTCTAATAAACATTTCCTAGGATCTGGCACCTTTAGAAATATTAATTCATGGAAAAAAAATATAAAGATGAATGTTTTACAAGAAGCATTTCCTAAAGACAAACCTGTGAGTTTCTTTTTTTTTTGCTTTGTTTTTAATAAAACAATAATAATAAATTTCAGAAGATTTGGTTTGCTGGTGAAGCGACAGATGCTTTAGGATTCGGGACAGTAAATGGAGCCATTAATTCTGGAAAGCGAGAAGCCACGAAAATTTTACAAAAATACGGAAAAATTGTACTCTAATAAACTGCAAGTAATTAAAATCAAGATCTTTATTTTAAAAATAAAAATGTATTTATAAAAAAAAGTTAAATGCAAAATTGTTAACACTTATTTTTGTCTAAAAAGAATTTATTACTTTATAGTTAATTAAATATATATAATTAAATATTAAAATCGTTGTTTACTTTTAACAAAATAATTCTGTATCGTTAATTATAGTACTTTAGGACCATTTGTGCCTGATGAATACCTGTGTCATAAGCACCATGTACAGTGGAATAATAATGCTTACTGGCAGCTTCTCCGGCTAACATTATCAACGGAAATCTCTAAAAATTTATAATAGTTATAAAATGTAATTACATTTTCTAATAATAAACATGTACAAAGAAACATAATTGTTTCGTACTTTGCCATTATTTGCACAGCTCCAAACTAGTTCCAACAAATCCTCAGGTGAAACTTCAGCCTTATCACAGCTCGTTGAAATATGACTGTAGCTTCCCAAGACAAATTCATTCGAAAACCATTTCGTTCTGATACACTTTTTTATGTCCGGCAAATCTTTTTTTCGGAGAAACTTTTTCAATAATTTACAACTATCTTTTGCAATTTGCTCCTCACTAATATTTTCGACTAAATAAGCTCCTTTACCTCCCACCCATCCCAGAAGAACAGCTTCTTCACCCGCCATTACATCAAACCCAGTCAAATCTCTCGTCCAAACTGGCAAATTGGCGTCCAAAAACTTTTGTCTCTGAATCAGTTGAAAGCCTTTTGTTTCGGGCTCCCACCATCGTTCACCAAAATCCAAAAAAATTTTGTTTATCAACCCAAATCCAAGGTTTTCTATTGCACAAGTGAGTTTGTGAGGCAGAGGAGGCTTAAATAATGTCGTATAATGTTTCTTCAAGTATCCCAAAGAAGAAGTTATGATCACACAATTTGAATGAATTTTAGTGCCATTAAAAAGAGTTGTTGTGCACTGCGACAAATTGGAATCGTAGCTCACTGTTTCTGCAGCAGAGTTCAGTTTAATATTTTGTACTGATATGTTAGAGAGGAGGGATTTTATTAGTGAAGTGTAGCCGTTTTTGAAAATATTGTATTCTGGACCCCCTGTGATCTGAAAGAAAAAAAAATCGTTCATAAGAATGCCTTAAAAGGAATTAATTCAAAAAATTACTTTGAAATTTTAAGAGTCAAATAATTACTTCAAAATTTCCCCACTTCTTTACAGAAAGATCGTCCAAACTCATGCAAGCATTGTCAATCATCAAAAAACGAACATGCCAGTCAAAAATGTCGGTCAATTTTTGTTCAGTTTCCTCGTCATAATTTTTAATTTTCAAATACTTGAGAAATCTTGTTTTCAATAATTTTCCGATACTTGACTCTATGTCTGTGTGAGATATGACATTATTAATTACATATCCTTCGCATTCAGCCAGCGAATTTTCAACCAGTTCTTTAACTTCTTTTAACAAGCAAGCATCTAATTCGGTACCATCGTTTCTTATAAAAATTCCTTCTCCCTCTCTTGATTGAATTTCGGATAAAAGATTTTTTTGACGACAATAACAGGCTAAATCGCTTTGATCTCCGTGCAAAAATTGTGCACCCAGGTCTAATACAGTTGAATTATGTTGAATTGTACGAATTCTTCCACCGACTGTACTCTGAGCTGGAAAAAAAAGAAAATTTTTATTTTGCAAATACAAAATCATAAATAGTTCAACAGTATAAATAAATACTTTATTTATAAAAAGAAAGAAAAAATAAATATTGTTGCAGATAAAAATGTTGTTTAAAACATTATGAATCATACCTTCTAGTAAAATATAATTTTGACATCCACCCTCTTCCAAAGTTTTTGCTACAGCTAATCCCGCAATCCCTGCGCCGATGATGACCACTTTTTTCAA
>JABFPM010001238.1:0-21515 GCA_022817325.1 Idris sp. 1 HC-2018 | reverse complement strand
ACCAAATGTGACTTTTATTAGGAGGCTATATAATGAATGGGAAGGCTTTTTGTTGACAAGGATTGAATAATTGAACAAAAATAATAAAACGTGGAGTAATTTTTTCTGTAACAGAACAAATTTTGGAAAATATACATAAGTTTTTCTTTAATTTGAATTTTTTTTATTAATGTATTGCTAATTCGTTTAGTTTGATTTTGTATACACACCTTGTTTTCTTCTTTTTTATTCCATTATTGTCAGTCTTCTTTTTTGAATCTTTTTTGGCTGGTTGAACTTCATTGTTAACTGCAAAAATAATCACATAAAAATTTTTACTTGAAAGATATTTGGTAAAATTATTCTACTAAAAGTTTTAAAAACATTTTTCGAGTTTTAGCAAATTTTAAGTTAAAACATTTTCTTATACTTGGTAAAATTTGTTAATGAAAGTTAGTGCTGTGAAAGAATTGAATCTTTACAAAAACTTTAAATTCATTTTTAAAAACCTGCAGAAAAGTAATTCTGCTGAATTAAAAAAAATCATTTGAATAATTGTGGAAAATTAAAATTTTGTGGTTATTTTAGAATTTTTTTGAGATTTTTAAAATTAAAAATTTTGTAAAACAATTTTTATTTAAAAGATCGTGAAAAACAGTTTTTAAGTCTGAAATTTTTTGAAAACTATGTTTCTATAAATTATAAATAAAGAAACAATTTTTTTAATGTGTTTAATTTATTGTAATACCCGAAACGTACCTTGTATTTCAAACAAGAGTTAGAAATACTGATAGGTGGGTTGAAACAAATTATTAGTATTATTTTAGAAAAAATCCCCAACAATTTTCAAATTTTAAGATAGTATAAAGTTTTTATGTAAATTTAAACATATCAGTAAATAACTCAGATTTATTAAAGTTATCTTTTACGCTAAATTGTTTTTACAGTTTACTATTACAATTAAGAAGCTGTATCAATTTTTTTTTCATTATTTTAATTATTAATGTACAACAGTACAACGTAGTACAAACCAGAAAAAGGTAACAAAGCTATAAAAGATAAGATCTGAAAATCAAAAGAAATTGAAACTATTTAAACGTTTTTTAATGTATTTATTTATTAAAAGTCATTTCTTTTTTTTCTCTTGTAAAAATGTTAGACTGAAAATTAATTTCATAAATTAGTTTTATCCGATGGAAATTGTTCTAAATAAAAACCAGCATTTAGTTCTAGCCTGACTGTTGTTGTAAACTAAGTACCAAGTTAAAAATAGCAAAAAAGTGTAACAATTCAATCAACCAACCTGGTGTCATTTGGTTCACCGGATCGCTCGTCTTCCTTTTAAGCGAGTTGCCCAGCTGCAGACCTTGCTGAAGAGTGGTCGAGGTCGCCGTAACCGAAGTCGACGTCGACGTCGTGACGTCCTGCGTCGGCGGCAGAGGCGCGTACATCCCAGCGAGTTCCAGTTCCTTCAGCTCTTTTTGCGGCTGCTGCTGTTGCTGTTGTGGAATATGATGATGGGAAGTCTGATGGTGCGGCGGGCTGTTTGAAGAATCCAGCTTATGAAGCTGCACCCCGGTCGAGGGCATGAGTTCACCTCCGTGGTGGCCGCAGTGCAGACCCAGCATCACCTGGATGCTGTGCACTCCACTGCCACTTCGACCACCGAAGTCCGAAAAAATCGGGTCGTCGAAAGGACCGCTGTCCATTGTTCCAACAAAAATTTCTTATATCCCAGAAATGATCTGATAACAACTTTTCTTATCATCCAACTTTGAACTTATTTGGAGCACATTCTTGAAGATCACTTTTGAAATCCAAAACAGGTTTGAGGAAGTTGAATCTACTGATGGTATTCAAAGCACATATATAAACTGAATTCTTATTTCATCCAAATGTATTTTCAGGTTCCAGAGGTGGTATCCAAACTTTTGTTAGGAGTATACAGAATCCAGGAAGATTCACAATTTGGCTAGAATTATCCAAAATTTAGGAAGTGTCCAGAATTGAGCAGAGGTCATCCAAGGTAGATGCAGTTTATATTGCAACTCTCTTCTATATATGTGTATCAACTATATATCTGGTCTGCTTTGGTTGTAAAAGTTTTGATAATTCCTAGCAATGGTGTGCGTTTTTGGACGGCGCCGCTTATCACTTAAGCAATTATGCAAAAACGAGCACGACTGTGTCCGCGTAATGGAATCTCAACCAATTGCGATCAATTGTTGCCGGTTATGATTAATTTTGATTAGTTTTAACCGAAGTTAACGAAGTGAACTAGTTGTGGCGGACCTTGCTGCGCGACTGATTCCCAATGGACACTCGTCCGCCGATCCGAGGACTGAGCTAATCACCCGACACTCACACAGGCTTATATTTTAACAAGCTACCAAGTCCAAGTCCCCCGCCACTCGTACGTCCGAGCCAATCGAGCATCTTCCTCGAGGAACAGCCGCGCACGACAGGCCAGCGATATGCGGGCTTTAGTCCGGCCTCCGCAGACTTTTCGTGTTGGTCTGCTTGGATTGGAACGCACAGATGACAAACATAGAAGCAACAAAGATGGCGAGCTATAAAGGAGACGTAATCATGGTGGTACCATGGCTTTTTCTCGAAAAAAACGTGGGATTTTAGACTTTGCATTTGATCTATTGTGCTGACTTATGGTGGGAAAATTTGGCTGAAGATAAAAGTCGAAACTTTGATTCTTAAGACTTAGACTTTAAGGTTGATATATCATTTTACCAAAAAGGGGAAGACCAATGTTAGAATTCAATTTTGCATGAACGAATTTTCTTATAATACAAGAAAAATGGAAATAGAAGAGATATATTTAATTAGCGTGATGAAAGAAAATAAATTAAACAATTTTTGAACGCAAATAAAAGTAGTTACTTATAGTTTCATAAAATTCGTGCTATAATATTTAACAGTCATAAAAATTGAATTTTTCTTTATAAGTGCTGAGCTTACAAAATGAAAAACATATATTACATTTCCTATGGATAATCTTAACTATTATAATTTAAAAATCTTCTATTTTGAAGTATTTATGCCAAAAAAGATTTGTATTTAAAAATTAATATAAACTAAAGATGAATATTGCATTGTTTAATTTGTTTTCTGCAAAAATAAAATCATCTTATTTAGTCCAATGTTCAATTTCGAATATTTTTTCTTTTTAAGTTGTAAACATGTTTTTTTGCATAGCTTAAAATAGATAGTACATTAAACTATTTAGATTGCGTGTTTTTGTAATAAAAACATAGTTTATCGTAGACCTAAAAAAGAGCTCAACATTACATTTTTTTACAGAGGAAAAATAGAAAATATTTACTATTAAAAGTTATATTTTACAAGTTACTAAGTAAGTTGTAATATATTGTTATTTTTTCATGTATTCTTTTAAATTACATTCATATGATAAATCATTAATGGTTTATGAATAATTGTACAAATTTTTTCAATTTGAATATAACTTTATTAACATTACTCATAAAATTTGATAGACGTATATCAAGAAAACATCTATATGTTGCAACAGAAAATATATTAAAACCACAGATTATAATATTAGTTTTATAAATTCGACAACTCTAAAAAACTAAAACATCAGTCTCAAGTACAATAACATTTTTCAAACTATTTAAACATCATATAAAATAATTCAATTGCTCCAAACTCTCTCACTACTTAACTCTTAGATCCTACAAAATCCAACTAGTTTCAAATTTCCTCTCAAACATTTTAAAATCACCACAAGCTCCCTTCTATCGTCTCGGGTCATTAAAAATGGTGAAGTCATGTCTCTTCCACTGGTCGAAGGTTGCGCGCACAAAAGCACACTCTGCACATATCTTCCCACGTAATTTCACTTCACAAGAAAGGGGTAGCACTTTAAATTATATATATGCACTCATCATTTTATCCACTTTTGTTTACAATCACCCCAGATAGGGTACTCCACAACAACTTACTCCAATTTAGCAAGAAATTTTATTTTTTTCGAAAAATCGATTTTTCCAATCAATCGATTGGCTGTCGAAGATTTGTGAAAGGTAGCCACGACGTCAAAGAGATCCATGTCCGTTGACCGGCTGTATGGCACTGAGCTCTTAAGCGTAAGCTCAATGAAACCAGCAATCGCCAGGAATTGCCTCGAATTGGCCCAATCAAACTACCCCCATTCCGTATATACACGCGTATATTAACTGTTAATTTTATCGACACTAATTAGCGCCCGGGCTGTGTCCGCAGATGGGCATATCCCCGCGCTCCTGATGCTACCAAACTCCGCGAGACGACACACCGAGCCCAGAATATAACGAGCCGCAACCATTAAATCGTCTCGCCACTATTAACCACTTTCACTGCAATTAGATGTCATCTTATTCAGTTAAATCGTTTCAATGACACATTTTAACTTCGTTGATATTGTTCTATATCAGTCTAATGCATTTGTACAAGTTGCAACTATAGGAAGTGATTATATTTGAAAGGTTACTGAGCTCGCGCAGATCAGCTTCAATCAGTTTTATTGAATCTGATCATTTTTATTTAGCAGATCCTTATCTAGTATAGATCCATTATTTGTATGCATTCTAATCCTTATTTGCTATAGATCCTTCTCTCCTGCGATTACTTATCTAATTAAATCTAATGATCTTTACCAATACACGCAAAACTTCTGCTTAGTATAACCCATACATGTATAATACGTACAACTATTCATGACTCATATAAGGATCTATAGTAATAAGGATCCACACTATACAAGGATTTCCTATAAAAAAACCTGTAAATAAAATTTGCATAGTCCATACATTTAGAGCTAATTATTCACATGGAAAAAACTCTGGGAGTTAAAAGTTACCAGTATTGATGGTTATAATCTACCATTCATTTGGTGGAAATTGCCTACCATTTTGATATGAAATAACCCCCACAGGTTGCAGATATTTATTACCACGATATTTACTACCAGCTTTGGTGGGAAAAAGCTCGTAAATGGCAGTAAGTGGAAGCGAAATTCCTTGGTTATTATTCGCACTCCCAGAGTTCTTTCCGTGTCTAGTAGTCCCGGATCTGTTTTAAGACCTTATATGGGTCATGTTTAGGTTTTGCTTATATAAAAAAGAAAGACATGTTTGAAAAAGTTTTGATTCCTAAATTGTCCATAACTTTTGTTAAGAACTCTAATTTCTGGTAAATATTCAGCTCTACTCTTCAGCTTATTTGCACCTGCTTCTAGAAAATTAGAAGACATAAGTAAGACCATGCTGTCGCAGTAAGAAGTCGGCAAAGTTAACTAGCCTAAATGGGTTTAACTCGATGTGATTTTGCTGGCGAACCACTAAATTGAACGTATACGAACTAAACTAAACTCAACTGAGCTAATCATATCACATTACTAGCGTTATTAGCCGAGCGACGATATAAGTAAAGGTCCGGTGATGGCAGTCTGCAGTACACCGGGTCGCTGTCGCAACTGACCCTCGCTCGGATGAATCAAGTTCCTTTTTTTTTGCTACAAATACATAAAATAACGTCTTTCTGTTGTTAATTCCGTGGTTATGTTGCACTTGCTTCGTCATCCGCTTGTCAGCGGTCCGTTGACCGCTTTTCCATCATTTCGCAAGTCTTCTGTCAAATGACACACCTTCTGCCGATGTGATCCGAACTCAGCCGAACTGGGCCGAAATTTAAAGTGACAACGAGTCATGCGCGATGACTTGTGAATTTTTAATTAGGGGACATTATTCAATTAGTTTGTGATTTATATTGAAATATATTTGGTTTTTGATTCTAAATAAAAAGAAGATAGTTTAGATTAATAATTTATTGTGAATTTATTTATATGAACCCAAGGTAATAGTTTATGTGTATATTTATGTACACAGTTTTTTGGTTTATAAAACACCACCGTCAGTGTATACAAATTTTTTTACATTTTCAGATAATTTTGTTTGACATTCTCTACGAATTTCATGAAATAAAAGTTGACTTTGATTTTATCAGTGGGAAAATTTATCAACTTTAGCCAGCCAGTCATATAATATAACTGGTCGTGCCTTGCTTTTTAAGCACATTCAGGTTTTTATTAGTTAAACAAAATTAAAAGATACAACAAACAAAGTAAATTATAATATTCAGAAATGTTTTTGCAAGCAACTTAATTAGTATTTACAAAGAAATATATAAACTATCAAATTTATTATTTGTAAATAAAATGCAAACCACAAAATTAACGTGACTGAGCTTACGTTGAATCAGAACGTAAATTTTTAAATCAGAGATTTTATCTTTGCAGTAGCCATTTTAGCATATCCAATTTTGCGTGGAGCAAGCTTCTAGAACTCCGTACACATTTAATTTATAGTTTGCAAACAGCAAGGCATTTACAAATAATCGGAGTTTTTATCATTCTGCAAAAGTTAAAATGTGAATAGAAGAAAATGGAAAGGTTCAGAAAAAATTGTCTTTGCACAACTATTAACAAACGATTTCATAAAGCTATAACTTTGTTTTAATTTACTGTTAAAGTTTCATCGATTTTTTTATTATCAACTAATAAATGTGTCTTTACAAGTTCTGATGACTTAAATGCATTAAAATCATTTGAAAAAAGTAGTTTAACAAAATAATTCCAAAGGAACAAAAATAAGTGTAGGAAAAACTTTGCTCTCCATGCCATATTCAGGACACTTATTTTAACTCAAATTTTGTGTATTATGTTTCTGCGTAGTGTTACTATGATATCCTATCAATTGATTTAATAATTTCTTTTAATTTATTTAAAATAAAAGAATTTGTTAACAAATTTGTACGTAATTTTGCCTAACTTTATACCTATTTTTTATGATAATCCCCAATAACACATTTTGAATGAGTTATTAGGGTAATGCTATTGACTTTATTCAATCACTCAATAAGAATATATCAATTCTATTTTAAAAATGTTTATTACAATTTTATTAACTCAATAAAATGATTAGATAATAAAATTTTAAGCTAATTTTTCATTTATCTTTGTATAAAATACACATTTTAGAATAAAACCTTTAAAAAACGTCTTAGGTTTCTTGCAAATATATTAATACTTATCACGCATGATCGTAATATAAATTAATTTAAATTATTTCATTATATTATTGTCAAATTTTGGCCCAATAATGTTAGTAGTACATTTCAAATTTTTGTGAAATTTACGGAGTAGTTTTAAAGCACAAAATTAAAGGAACACAATTAAGATCAGTTACTGAATTTTTAATTAAGAAACTGCCTATTCTGAAAACTTTTTTTTTATTATGTTCCTTTAATTTGTGTTTCATCACCCCAAATTAAAAGAATTACAATTTTGTGCTTTTCCAGATTGAAAGGATTGCAACAGCGATCACGAAAAACCATCTTAACAGATTGTTCGAAAAATGTAAACATATTTCAAAATTTGAGGTTGACAGATAACCATCAAACTGAAATCGGAACCCAATATTTTAAAATTAAATATCTATTAAACTATTCATTTTACCATTCAGTGCTTTTGACACAACAAATTAGACATTCAAGTAAGTATTTAAAAAAAATTATAAAAATTAAAGGGGTCCAACGAGTGGAAAAATGAATTTGTTTCTTATTTCTATATTTTTGACCACATTTTCTCAGTTTATCAAGTAAATTGATTAAATAATCTGAATCTGCATTTAATAAGCTTTAAATCCATGTATGATAAATCTTTATTTTATAATTTGTACATATTAACTTTTGAGTTTGAAAATGTCATTGCAAAACGAAGGTGGCCCGTTTGACGTAGAATGCCCCAAATATTACTACTTAAAATTGAAATACAAACTTACTTATTTGCTTTTTTTCTTGTTCAATTTCTCTTTCAGAATCAGTCACTTTTTTAATTACAAAAAGTAGATCATTACCTAATAAAAATCCTATCTGAAACAAAATTGCCAAATATTTTTATTTACGTCAAAAGAAGGTGAAATTTTGAGGTTAGAATTAACTAGAATCGTAGAAATAAGCTACAAATATGAGCCAAAAGTGCAGCATTCTTTGGATTAAGTGTTGATAATCAATTAGTGTCTTACCTGTTTGTCGGTAGGGCGAACATTTTCATAAAATAACAAAGACAAAGCAGCACCTGAGACGGTAACAATCACGTCGTCGCTCGCCATTTTGAATAATGCAGTGTCACAATTAGTTTGCACTGCTATCTACAATTGTTTTATAAAAACATTAAAAGTAAAAAAAAAGTAAATAAAAAAGCTAATGAAAGTAAGTAAAAAATTAATTTTCTAAATTAAACGAGCATTTATAAGATAAAATACTCAAATTAAATAAAAAATTATTGCATCATATAAAAAAAGTTTAATTTAGGAAATTATTTAGTAAAAATAAAAAAAAAATAAAACTAAACCTAAAATTTATTATTTAAATTGATGATGAAAAATTCCAAAAATAAATATAAAAAAATATATACATAAAGTTAAACTGAAGCTCATAAAAAACTAAAATATAAATTAATTAAAGTTTATAAAAAATATATGTGTGCATATATATATAGATAGCCGTACAGTTTTAAACTGACAACAAACTATGTAATGTCAAACCTTGCTCGCCCAAAATATATGTTAATCTCACGAGTGCATCGAGTATTTCTAGACTGTATATTAGAGAATAGTGATGCTGGTCGTGTGATGTAAGCGAAAGGTCTTTAGTTTGGACTCGCGAAAGACAAAGAGACATTCGTCAAAGTCGTGCACTAGTTTTAAAAGAATTGTTAATCGCCAATTTTTGTGTGCAATTTCCAGATAGCAGGATTTAAATTATGGATGCTGAAGTTCAAGATCGCCCAAAATGGGAACACATAGACCAGACGGTGAGACAGAAAAAATGCGCTTTTTCTAGAACACCTTGTTTTATAATTGTATACAAGTATTATCAGTCACTTTTCCTGCAACATATATTTATAAAGAGGAAGTATCTATTAGATGCTGATAAATATTTACAGAGCATCAGCATGAAGTATATACTTTTGTGTAAAAAAAAAATTCCAATTTTTTCAATACATAAAATAAGTTCGACAACAATTTATTCAACAACTAATTGTTAATTGAAATGTTTTTGCTATATTTTTGCTTTGAGATAAGTAGTTTTGTTATTATAATATTTGGTTCGGCTGCGTGGATATTTTAAATACGTAGAAGTATACAAACTTGGTCTTATTCAACAGAATGACATTTAGAGTTAAAATTACTTAAAAATAATAATTCGCTATATATGTTCATTCATTTTAGAATAAGCTTAATACAACCAAATGAATGAATAAATATACTTATTATTTTTACTACAAAAAGTAAAATCTATATTCATGTAAATAATTATATAAAACTATAATATTTTTATGTTCGGTAGATAATTAAATGAATAAAACGTTTTTAGCGCATTTTCGTTAGATGCCAAATAAGATACTTTGATATCAATAAACATCAGTTTGATAACTCAAAAAATGTATGTTTCTTTTTTTGTTAATAAAAAAGACTTAATATTTATTAAAATAATTTTAAATATAATTTAATAAATAGTACTCAAGAAAATCAATATTACAAAAAAACGTCTGCTAATTCTTTATAGAAAATTACATGAATTTTGGCAAAAGTCCACTATGCAAGCTTCCGCTGAGTTTCGGAAATCAAAAAGCAATACTTTTTATCATTGCTTAATTAGTCATCGTATATAAAATTAAAATAATATTTAAGATATCTTTAAAAGTGTAAATCAATATTTTCGAGAAAATATAAAATTTAAAGTAAATTGTATATTTGTAAACACTTTTGTGCTTATATTAGTAATTATGTTTATAAAAAATTAAGATTTATATACAAAATAATATAACGTTGTACAAATTTATCATGCAAGTTTTTTAATAATAAAATTGTTGAAACTATCAATTTAAATTACATTGAAAATTGCATCCTGATTAGATGAACTTTTGCAATATCAAGGTCAACTTTTGTCCTTGAATCCTTGTGCTCCAGATGAGGTCACACGGCCACCGAAAATATCGCGCAAGCGCAGCTCATGTTACTCTCGTTCTTCTGAGTGATAAACAACAAGAAATAAAAAAATCTTCTTACAGTTGATTGGAGCTTTGAATTATATTAAAAATACATTTAACTGTTGAGTGCAGTGTACCTATATAATAGAAAAAATGAAAACGAAGAATACATCTTTGTTTAGTAAATGTTGTAAGTGTTATATAAATGAGGAGAATTTCTATGACCAAACTGCAGATGGTTTGAACGTTTCTAAGAAGGTAAATGAACAAGCATTTTTAAAATAAATTCAATTTTTTAAAATTCAAAAAAAAATATAATAATAATAGGTAACAAAAATGTTAAATAATAATGTGTAGAAATATTTCCACATTACTCATTTTTATTATTTGATATTCTAATTTTCAAATTGGTTTCTTGCAAACTTCATTTACACATTTAAGAAAACAAAAGCTAAACGCGGGGTGTTTGATTTACATTATTTGTTATTTACATTTGCAAAAATTATTTTATAAATTCTGTCATGGACTGCAGTAAAATAAGAAATAAGGTAATTTTATAGTAATATATTAAAGTAACTTTGTTATTTATTTACATTTTTTACTACTAAAATTTCTATGAGTAAATGAAAAGTTTAAAAATTTTTATAATAAAGTATTCAGAAAGGTTTTAAATGATTAAATCACTTTTATGATATAGTCTTAAAAAGATAATTCTTTTGAATAGATTTATTTATACTGTTATATAAAATAAATGGTTCAATTTATCAGTAAACAACCTTGAAGGCAGTAAAAATACAATAAAATTGTAAATACAAAATATTTTAATAAGTTCCTAAGAAACATGAATATTTATCACACTTTTAGCGATATTTAGTTTAAATTTTAAATTAAAGTATCTTATTAAATATTGTTATATGGAATCAAAATCTGCATATTTTGTACTATAATGTAGAAAGAATCTGCCAAAATTATCAATCGTAACTTATTTTATTATTCATGAAACAATAAATTCTTTTTAGAAAAATTCCAATTTATAGAAATTAAGTAATTTCGATTAGTTTGAAAATTAAAAACGCATTTGTCATTTAAATTCCAAACAAACAATATAAAATGCTACATTTAATACATTCAATTTAAATTAAACAAAGTTTATGTAAATTTTAATGAATTACAATTAAACACACTATTATTGTAAGATAAAAAAAAGAGAAAAATATATCAATATTAAGATAATATTTTTTTTTGTTTACACGCATCTTATCTCAGTTTAAATTAAAAAATTAAAATAAAACTAATTGTTACCTGTCATTTATTATAGTTATAAATTATTTTCAAAGCATAAAGATAAAAAGAAAAATTAATTTTTTGAATACTCAACAAAATTTTATAATCTTAGAAATTTTGTTGGATTTATATTTAAAAAAACAATAAGCACTTGGAGTAATTAATTTGAACATAAAATTACATAAAAACGTGAGAATACAAAAATTGTTAAATTGTTGTTGACAAGATCATACAAGTTAATATAATAATAAAACGATAAATATTGAAAATTATGTTCAAAATAGCTCACTAAAATATAAATGTGTTTGCAATGTAATAATTCATTCCTCGAACTGAATAATTTTCCTTTATTAATATTGCACACCATTTTTAAGTAATATTATCATTTCTAAGACTCATAATAAGATAACCTTACCCTCGTTAAGTTGCCTTAATTGCAAATAACAAAAATATGAAATGTTAAATTTTCTGCATTTTTTAGCAAAACATGTAAATTATTTGATGTGAACTTTTTTGCACGAAATCAGCATTAGATTTTTAAGAGTTTAATTAGTATTCTACAATTTATTAAAAATAGTTAACTTTTCATTTATGAATACTGGTTTAATGTAATTTAGAAAAAGCTAAAAGAGAAATTGTTTTGTGCTGCATTTAAACTTTAAATGCAAATCGAGATCTGCTCCCACACTATCGAAGGTTCACAACCGGTTTACCAAATAAAACGTAAGTCTTTGGATATAATTGTTTTAGATTCCAAAGACCTGAAATGCCAGTTATTTCGAAAAAATATTTTAATGTACATTTTTTTGAGTTTGGTATAAATGAACTTTGATAACGGTAGAAAATTTCTAATAATATTTTTATTTACTAATTATTTTACATTAATTGCATTTGTTTTACTTTCGTCTTTTTTTTTTAATTACTTATTCTAATTTTTTTAATTCTATGTTACAAAATGAGTATTGCATCATTTTTTGTAATGTTTTTTTTTAATTGAGTTTATTAATTAAATAAAAAAAAATAAAAGAAAGAAAGGGAACTTGAATTGTTTAAGCACGTGATGTTTGAAGCGTAGTAACATTAATATCGGTGAAAAAGATACGTTAGTTGTTACAGATGAATAGTGACGTCACAAGTAGGATCGACCGCTCGTGCCCCTACGAGTGGCCAATCAGAGCGTTGCTTTTATCCCTCAACTATCAGGCGAGCCGTTGCGTCATTGCATGCAATTTTGTATGTTAAATCGATCTGCAACAATAAGTGTTGTGTCGTCGCATACTGTGTCATATATGACGAAATGTCACTGTAATATTATTTTACCTTACATCGATCGTAAACTTAGATTTTTATACGTCAAACGGTTGTAATTGTTAACATATATTTCATTTACTACGTTTTTCAAAAATTAAAAAATATATTCAAATTCGAGAAAAAATACATTATTAGCTAGCCTTAACAGTTTATTACATAATATCACAACGAAATTATAATAGCATATTTGACAAAAAGTCTTTTAAATTTAATTAAAAAAATTTAATTTGATTCATTTGTTTAATAATTCACGTATGCTTTACTATATAAACTTATTTATATGTCATGCTAAGAATAACATTTAACAATAATAATAATTTCAAATAGATATCGGGTTATAATAAGTATTCAGGTTTAGCAACTCTCAAAGTTGTTTGTAAAATATGACGTAATATTACTTATAAATAAAAGTATTGATAAAATATACAGAATTTCGTTACAGTAATTAATTTTTTTTCTACATCACTATTCAAATTTTCTTAAAAAAATGACGAAACTCTTATCGATTGGTATTTTTAATGATGTAACGGATTAGCGTTGATTAAAAAATTGCTATGGTCTCTTAAAAGAACAGTGTTTTTTTCTTAAATTAAAAAAATGCTCTTTATTATCTATTCAGTCGTTAGATTTTTTGTGTACTCATATTAATTTTTTTCTGAAAATTGTTCTGATGTAACAGCATATATTCAGGAGGAAACGTTTATCAATGGGTTTCGCGCAATGCACATGACCTTTTTGCCCTTGAGACAACAAGCCTTCTCTCACATCACGTAAATTTGAAAAGTGACAGTCGCAACAAGCGGAGTGAGAGAAAACACACCTCAGGTGGGGAAAAGTTTGTCCTAGAGGAAAGGCAGGATTAAAATCCTTTTTTGATTTTCCAGCTCATTAAAATTAAAAAGAATATTACATTTTATATTAAAGTAAACAGATAGGTTCTTCAAACTTTAACAAGAAAATATTATTCAAATTTTGTACAGGCCAATATCTATTTTTGGGAAAAATAATGTTGCCTACACTTAGATCAAGTACATGATTGTTTTTTTGTAAAAAAAAATCATTTATAGTTCATATGCATGTTTTTCACTAAATTATTTCTAATTATCACGACCAGATGTCGCTTTTCAAAAAATGGAAACCCCATGAAATAAGGCTGGATTTTGGATTCAGGACTGAAACTTTGGATTTTAAAATGGGATCGTGGATTTAAAACCAGAAATTTGAATTTAAGTTTGAATTTCTTTTAGAAGAGAAAAAAACTGAATATACAAGCTGGTTTGAGGATCGCTCCCTCCTTGAGTTCGACGCATGCCATCCGACATCGCACGTCCCACTCCGTTTCCATGACGAGGAAAGGCATGGTAAGTGCGCGGAGTCGAAAGAAATTCAGTCAGCACCGAGCACGCAGACGGAATTCACACGTTTTTTTAAACTTTATATATAAATCTAGAGTTGTTGTATTGTGTCACGACTCAGACAGAAGGAAGAGCCATCCAGGACAGGATGAAGATGTCACCGACTTTGGGTGCGAGTGACCTCGTGAAACCGGAGGTGAGACTAGGAAGTTCCTAAAATCGCCGTTACATCATGTGTTTAACGTAAATCAAGTGACGTCACTGACATCTAGTAAAGGTTTCACTGTCAAAGGTCTGCAGTGCTCCAATTATTATGCTTAATTAATTTTTGAAGCATTTGTCTCAAAATTATTTACTGAAACAAAGTTCCACTTAAAACTTCATTTGAAATAATTTTTTATTAGAAGAAAATTATTAATTTTTCTTATCATTGACATTGACAGATGTCATATCTCAGCTGGTTCTGCATTTATTTCAACACTAAGGTTGAGTTCACAGCAACCGTCTATGTAACAAGATGTCATTGATTTTTCGTTAGAGAAACACACATTAATATGTCAGCGCATTATGTCACCGTGCCGGTATTTTGCGTAGATTGTGTGCACGGAGAGAAGGAAAGAGGAGAGAAATGATAAGCAAAGGCAATGACTGTGCATTTGAAAGACAAAAATAATAAGGGCAAGAATAGAATACACAAAAATGGGCTGAAACTCCAGATGTTTCAGATCGATTTTCTAACGTCAGAGTCACGAGGACAGTTTTTAACCTGATACACTTGGTCGTATACCCCTTAACCTTGAAATTAAAATCGTCAAACATTAAAATTTTGATTCATCATTTTTTTTTATAAAATATATTTAATTTATTTCAAGAAAATAACAACATGAATATTACGTTTTTAGTTATCTATTTAAATGGGATTTAGAAATTGGAAAATTATTTTTTGACCACTTGTTTTTAATTTAATTCACATTTTGTTAATTAATGCAGTGATTTATTTTTATAAACCTATTTCTAATAGACCATTTAAATAGTCATTAATATGTGAGAAACAAATTATTCTTTTTAAATGAAAGTCCACACTATTCGATTTATCAAATTAATATCAAGTTCTCATAATTCTTCGTATTATATTTTAACAACTTTACTATTAATCAGGTTTTTTTTTCTTAGTTCATAGGTCATAGATATAAAAAATCATTTCGAAGTGTGTATATTATTTCTAAATTTTTCAACTCATTTTTAAACATTTGTACAAGTAATTTTTAAACTTTATTAAATGAGTAAAATTAAAATGGAAAAACATAATTTTATTAAGACTATCACAAAGTTTTATTTTATGAAATTTATAAACTGTACATTTTTTTCTGTTAGTTATTAGATAGCGTTTTCAGTTAATATTGTTTCTATTGTCAGTAATTAAAAAGGGTTTTTAAATTATTCATCATTTAAAATTTCATCATATTAATAAATAAATATGATAATTTCATAAATAAATAAAAAAATGCATTAAAAAATACGTTATTTCAAAACTAATTAAAACCATATGTTCAATAAGGTATAATAATAATTTTTCTAGCATGACGTAGGTCTTTGATCTTGTTGATTTTCTTTCTAAGATGATTTAATGAAAACAATTATTGCAAATATAGTTATTAACGATTCATTATTATGTAATGCTCAGGTCAACAAATTTTACATCTTGCATTTTCATAAACATTTGTACATAATAAAAAGACATAAAAAACCAATTACAGGTAATAACAAAAAATCCAATTACATTATAAAATAAAATTGACGCAAATACGTATAAAAAAGAAAAACAAATTAAATTGAAAAATAGAAAAATAAGGAAAATGAGATTTAATAAACACTTAATATAGCTTTTGGGAGACCTAAATAATTTGATATAATAAGTGAAACAATGTTCCAAACTCAATATTATTAGTTCGAAAAAAATACATCGCGTGATTTCTGATTTACATTCTTGAAAAACCAGTTTTCAATGCGGAAATACTCATAAAACTCGCATGTTCATGAAAAGCTGAGTGCGTCGTACTCATACATACATGTTGTCGTCAATAATTCAAAGAGAACTAATTATTATGAACATTTTTTACATTGACTTTTACGCTTTAACACAATGCCCTATATATTTTAAAATGAGGATAAAGTTTGCATACATTATTTGTTCATTTTTTTAAACTAATAATATATTTTTGATAAGTAATTTGATATATTGTCATTTTTGTCAACATTTTGAAATAATATTTTTAAAAATAAAATTCAAATGGATTTTAATTCTTACTTTTGTTAGTAGTTATTTTATTTGTATAAAAGTCTAAAAAATATATATTCTTTTTTTAATAGTCATGATTAAATCTTAGAAAAATATAAGCTTTCAATAACTGATATTAAAATAGAAAAAAAATAAAAATTAATTTACAGTACTTTCTCTATAAAAATTCATATCAAATTCTAAATAGTCGTTTAAAGGAAATTGAATGTAAATAATTTGGAAGCATCCTCGTATCGCTCATTTATACACTAATTGATTCATGGAAGTTAATATATTAAGATAACGCTGTCAGGGTTGTTAATACTCTAAAAGAACTTGAAACAAGTAAAAAAATAATAATAAACCGGGAAAAATGGAAATTAATATACAATTGAAACAAAAAGATAAAGAATTTTTCTTATGATGAACCTTCGATAAAAAACTGAGAAGTTCAATATTTCTTTTATGAATCAATATAATCAGGGATATACATGATAAGAAGAATACATGATGTTTACATTTTGCAGTTATCTCTGTTGAGAAAAAAATCACTTTTTTATTGCTCATAATCAGTACAATAATTCACGTGGTTAATGTTTATCTCGTTACAATTTGGTACACATCACGTGTCCAACACAGGATTTATTTAATTGTATTATCAAAATGTACCTATTGACTTTTCAAATTAGAAAGTATTAGAAGTTAATCTAAGAAATATTATACAAACAAACTCACTAATTAAAAACAATATTTTTTATTTTTACAGATTAAAGATGCCTGCAAAGAGTTGATACTTTCCGATGACCAACTGAGATTAGTTATGAAACGACTACATGAGGAAATGAATAAAGGTCTGGCTAAGGAAACTCACAATGATGCCATAATTAAATGTTTTACCACATATGTTCAAGATCTTCCCAATGGAACGGGTAAATTTTAATTTTTATCATAAGTAAATTTTAATTTAGGAATTATATTACATTAAAACTTAAAAAAATATTTTTAATTCTAGAATCCGGCAATTTCCTGGCTTTGGATTTGGGTGGAACAAATTTTCGAGTTCTGCTGATCACACTGGATGGTCACAACTTTGATATGAAAAGCAAAATCTATGCTATACCTCAGAGTCTGATGCTAGGCACAGGCACTCAATTGTTCGACCACATAGCTCAATGTTTAGCGCTGTTTGTTAAAGATCTCAAAATGGAAACTGAAGTTCTACCGCTAGGTTTCACTTTTAGTTTTCCTTTAACTCAGGAGGGTCTCACAAAAGGCCTGCTCGTCAGATGGACCAAGGGCTTCGATGTCAGTGGAGTCGTCGGAGAGGATGTCGTAGCACTTCTTGAAGAGGCCATTGCGCGAAGGAAAGTAAGTTAAAAAGGTCGGATCATTGTTAACTTTATAATAATAAACGACGAAATTATTTTTTTCAGATTTTTACTTGAAAAAACCTTGTTTTTTTATTATAATTATCTATGTGCATTTTTTTAACACAAGTTTTTTTATATTTGAATTTTAATTTAAGGATGTAAAAATTGACGTGTGTGCAATTCTCAATGATACCACGGGAACTCTGATGTCCTGTGCATGGAAAAATCAGAACTGTCGTATCGGTCTCATTGTTGGTATGCTATTGTATTAAATTTTGGTGCTTTAACAATTTATAAAACTATTTTCAATTAAAAAAAGCTCAGTTACTAAATTTTTTTAGTCAGAATAAAAAGAAAATTAAACCTTGAAAACAATTTAACTTAATATTTTCAATTCGAACTTGAAAAAAATAATTCCTTTTTTCTTATAACTGATAATTAATTTCTATTACGCCTGCTTGTTTACTTTTCTATAGTATAATATCTCTCATTTTGTTTACCTTAATTATCAAGTTTTTCTTGGCATTCAATTAAATGCATTAAATTTGAAAAATCAATAATTACTCTAATTGCAGGTACTGGAAGTAACGCATGCTACGTAGAAAAAACAAAAAATACACAATGTGCAATACCTGGACAATACGATGCGAATAAGCCGAATATGCTAATAAACATCGAGTGGGGTGCTTTTGGCGAGAGAGATACTCTGGATTTTGTCGTTACAGAATTCGATCAGGCGATAGACGACAATTCTCTAAACCCAAAGAAGCAGATCTATGAGAAAATGATATCCGGAATGTATATGGGCGAACTTGTGAGACTAGTACTGGAGAAGCTCATCTGCAAGGGACTTTTGTTTGGAGGAAAAGCTCCGCCGGATTTGAAAAAACGTGGCAAATTTTTCACAAAATATGTTTCGGAGATTGAAAAGTAATTATTTTCTTGATTTAGCTTACAAAAGTTCTAAACACAAACTTGAAAATAAATAAATTATAACTTTAAATTATATTTTGGTAAATACTTTTGCATTGTTTTATTGATTGTAAATTTTGTATAACAGTGATCCTAAAGGAAAATACCACAATTGCCGAGAAGTATTAGCTGAATTGGGTATTAGAAATGCAACTGATATGGAATGCGAAAATGTTAGATATGTTTGCTCAGTTGTGTCATCCAGAGCAGCTCATCTTGCAAGTGCTGGCATTGCATCGTTACTTGAAAGAATGGGTGAAAACAATGTAACCGTGGGAATCGATGGATCTGTTTACAGATATCATCCACACTTTCATGATATCATGACGGAAAAAATTAAAGAACTTCAAAAATATAAGGTACAAACATATAACAAAAACTACAAATTTGCTTTTCCAATAACTTAGAACAAACACGTGGAAATTTCCCAAGAAAAGTGTGAATATCTGTACAATGTTTGTTTACTTTACTTGTGAAGCGAGTGAGCCACACATGATCGCCCATTTCGTTCATCAGTAAAGTATGATATATTTTCTTACAAGGGCGGTAGAAATGGCTTCTTTGCTCACTGTTTTTTGGTGAAACAATTCGACATAATTAGGGTTAAATGTCACAAGTCCTTTTTCTCACCGTAAACAGTGAGCGAAAAAGCCATTTCTACCGCACGTGTAAGGAAAAGTTAATTAATAATTTTAATATGTAAAGTGTATTTAATTACCAATAATATTATAATTTTTGTTTCAGTTCGATTTAATGCTATCAGAAGACGGAAGCGGTCGTGGCGCTGCTTTAGTGGCCGCTGTTGCCTCCCAAAAACGGTGAAAGTAGTCACCAAGCCCTTTTATCTTAATTACATTATACTTAAGTAAAATTAAAACAATATATATGCATTTTTTGCATGTGTATATAACGTATACTTAAATATAAAACGTAAAAAAAGCGAAAATACGTATGTAAATCTTCATTATTTTCAGACGAGGTTCAGGAAGCGACGAACAGAAATTTGAAAAGTTTGAAATGTTAAAATTTCCTGAAATCAAATTGAAAAGAAATGAATTTATCGATCACCTGAATCCACTCTATATATGCGTATAAAATATTACCTATTGTACATACAGAGCACAAATTGTAGCTTAGAAAGAAAAAATTATATAATTATTATAAATAAATAATGAAGAGAGATAAATAAAGAGAGAGATCGGTCGATGCGGGTTAGACAAATGAATTTAGGCGACATAACAATTTGATATCCTACGCGACCTCAGATAATTATGTAGAATATTTTGTGTGAATAATATAAATCCACAAAAAAAATATTTTTTTTGTGAAAAACTACGTTTTGATTTTAGCTTTGCTGAGTCCAAGAATCTCGAACATACGTAGAACTTTGGTTGTAAAAATAAACTATATTTTAGTACCGTTCGAAATTGTTCGATTCGTCAACGTTGCGCAGTGTTACTTAAAACAAAAAATAAATAAATAAAAACTTAAAAAAGTAATATATCTTTGTAGCGCAGGACGCAACAGTGAAAGCTGAATATTACTATTTATCTAATTTATTAATTTTTAGCATTGCGCTTCAAAATGCGAACAAAATACCATTGTGTAATTTTTTGCACTTTTAACAAGTTTTTAAACACCGGAAAAGAAAGCTCGTCTTGATTTATGAGATACAACGAACGCGATCAGATCAGAGTGTATGCAAAGAGTGAATGCAAATTACAATTTGGACAGATCTGCTGGGTGAGAGTTATGGCGTTATATAAAACAAAACAAAAAAAAATAAGGACAACAAAAATTAAGAAAAGCAACACCCACAGAGTTTATATGATAAGTTCTATGTCCTTAAATGTGAATCAGTCATTATCTATACATTACATACATATATATATATATATATAATATTTTTTAACAATCGTTTCTGTTGACAACTGTTACACCTGATAAATCTAAATTAATTATACGATAATTAATTTAGCTATGTAATTAGAACTTTTTAATTCTTTATAAATTGAAATGTTGAGAATAAAAAGAGCCGATTTTAATTGATATAAAGATAAATTAATTCCTGACAAAAAAATAAATGCACTTTAAGGGTTTCTTAAATCTTATTATTTTAATTTTAATCTTTTTCGCTTAATTTTGGCCTCTATCTCAATAGTTAAATTTTGTTATCTTGTTTTACGAGGTGATACCGGTTATTTGTGAAAAGATTATTGAAGAAGAAACATGTTGTGTTTGTTTTCCGGCTTTGTTGGTCTTCATCAGATCGCAAAAAGAGTAATTTGTTATAAAATCAGTATAAAATATCGCAAGCTTTGGTTCATGAATTTTTTGGAGAGTGCATGGGAAAGGGATTTTTTGCTTTTGGAATGTTGTAATTATTACAAATTTTAACTGAATGTAACTTTTTTTGTAGTGCAATTTTCCATGCGAAATGTTTCGACGAGTGCGAACGAAATTATTCCCCGTAAGTATATATATTAAACATATTATTTTGTGTAATCACTTATCTTTAACTGAAGATAAATAAGTTATTGCTTTTATAACTAAATTTCTTACATTAGTATTTATAAATCTTAATAGAATGTTTAAAAATTTCTTGATATTGTGAAATCTTATCTTGAAATCTTAAAAAAATTAATGATAGTTGGTATCTAAATATCAACAACAACAAAAAACTTATTTAAAAGTGTTTAATTAAAGTAAAGAAAGTTATTAACTTCATAATTATTCGTCAATTTTTTTAAAAATATTGTTGTCTAATATTGATCTTAAAATGTAAAAGACATGGTAGGTATCATGAAAAATAATTAAGTTATTTTGCCAACTTTTATTCCTCTACTTTTACGAATTCATATCTTTAGACAAGCAAAATGGGTAATTAATGTTTTAAAAAT
>JABFPM010001237.1:0-21518 GCA_022817325.1 Idris sp. 1 HC-2018 | reverse complement strand
GTATCACGAATCAGCATTGAAATCGTATCGAAAACACTCGCATGACCAACAAACTTGTTTTATACCGTTTTAGATCTCTAAATTGTACTGTGCCAACGTTAAGAACTAATACTCAAACAATATAGAATAGTGTTACTTTTTAAACTTATAACAATGAGAATCATATGAATGGAAGAAAATCATACCAATACTGTTTGGTCAGTCGGACCAATGTTGACCCGTTTCTTTTTTTTCTCATGGGATCAATTGTAAACTTAGAATTAGGTTTTTTTTCTGATTTTGGACGTGTTTCTTTTGTTGAATCATTATTTCGAAAATTTAAAATCATCATTTGTGTGATACTGCAAAATGCTACTCTAATTGGCTCAACAATTATATCTTTCTTGCAGGACGTACTTTTAATAATAATTGTTAATAAACGGTGGTTACAACAGAATTCAACATACAAGCGTGGTAAAACTGGCGTTTTTCAATAATTTCACAAAAACTTTTCAGAATTAAGTTAGGATCAGCATGTATTATTTTACTAAGTTTTCTAATACAATTGAAGATATTAGTTTACCCAGTCAACGTTCAACCACGTAAAGGAACCTTAAAGTTGCGCTAAGCCGCACAGATTCGTAACTCAAACGTGCCCATAATGCGTTCCAGACCTTTCCGAATTTCCGCTTTTGTCGGTTATCTTTAAATTTACACACGTTCGGAAACATTAAGTGGACATTAAGGGTGCGTTTTTGTTTGGCGTGAAAAGAGATTCTCCTATATCTCGGAGAAAAACAGTGTTTGTCAATTCGATGATACCATTTGAAAATAAAAAGGTTTTTAGGAAATGTTTATAGTTATTGTTTACTAATGAAAAATATATGCAAAAAAAGTAAAAAAAATGAGCTAAAAATGTTTACAAAAATAACCCTTAATATGCTAAAAATAACCATTAAATGCTACAATATGAAGAAGTGAAAAAATGGTAAAAATTGAACAACTCTATGGGAATTCACGGACTTCTGTGATCCACAGACAATAATTTATGTTACAAATTCGAAAAGTTTGAACTTTTCTGATTAATTTAAAAAAAGTTAAAATTAACCCATTTTTAACAAAACTACGGCCTTTTAAAAAAGGGATATTTTTATGATTTTTTTGCCTTTTACATGTTAATGAAAAAAATACCTACAAGAGTAAAATGTATTAAATCCATGCTTAAATCTGAATTAATTATTAAATTATAATTTCAAGATTATAAGATATATAACTGTCAAATGGTTTTGTCAATTCTCAAAGAACTAAAATTGTTGAAAAATACTTTTGAATTCTATTAAACAAACATTTTGTGAAAAAAAATGAAGAAAAATCTGAAAATTTTTGAATAGCGATATAAAAAGTTATAATTCTTAAAAGAGTATTAAATATTCTGCATAAATCTAAAATCTTGTACAATTTTTATATATTTTGCATTTTATCAGAAATACTTGTACTCTTTCGAAACTTGTTATAATCCAATTTATTGTATAAAATGTCCAGTGGTATACACCGATAAAAATGAGATAAAAATGAGATAAAAATGAGACTCAAAAAAAGCGTCCCTTCACGTTGCGAAAATAGCAAGGTAGTTGAATTACTGAAAAAGCAAGTTTCTATTTCAAAAATTGCACGGCTTAAAAGCGAAATTATCAAGGCAAGTTGGGTTCCAAAAAACGCACCAACGGTCGAATGTACGGTTGTGTGCGTGTGTGACGTCATTTATTCATCCTTATAAGGATGAATAAAAATTCAAGACTTGACGTCACACACGCACACAACCGTACATTCGTGAACATACAACAAAGGGGCAAAGCTTTGTTCAGATCGCAGTCGGACGCGTGCGTTTTTTGGAAGTCTTAGTGACTTTCGATAATCGCCCGCTGCGCTAGTCAACTAACTAAGCCGTTGGTGCATTTTTTGGAACCCAATTTGCCGTGCTAATTTCGCTTTTAAGCCGTGCAATTTTCGTAATTTATTTTGTTTCGAAAATTGCAAGTTAAAAATCTTGCGAAAATTGCTTCTTTTTCTATTTGTGTAGCAAACAGAGTTTGAGATCTTTAATAATACTAGAATGACACATTTGAACAAACCGACTGAAACATTCATTAACTAATGATTATTTTGTTAGTTGAAATCAGTATAAGTTTTTAGTATTTTACATTCGCGTCTTTCCATGAATAAAGTTTATCTTGCTGTGTAATTTCATTTCAGATTTCTGGACAATGATTTTTTCTTCACGCTTCTCCACTTAAAACAGCACATATTATTAAACATCTGTGTTCTTTAATTGCATCACGTACATAGTCACTAACAGTGTCTTTTGACTGATCGAGAAATTTGGAGACATCCTTGTATTGAAAGTTTACAGCTACACCAGTTCTTAAACGTTTTTTAAATGCAAAATCAACTTTTGCAAATTTAATATCTACGTCTTCTGTCACAGCTAATTTTTTGTTAACAGTATCCTGAAAACCAATGAATTTAGTTTCAATAGACACTTTTGTTCCAATAGTTAATTTTGACAGAGTATTTACAAGCATAATGTAGAAGTTTATCGTTTATTTTAGCTCCACTTTCGAACAGAAAACTAAAATTTTCTATACTGTTTTCACGTAAAGCAGCGTTTAATATTAGTGTCATTCCATTCCAAAATTCCGTATTCACATCCACACTATTATTAACCAAAATCTTCACGGTTTCCATATTATTGTTGAATTTAGTTGCTCAAAAGAGGTTTTGATTCTGCTTCACCTTCATTCACGTCGGCTTCTTATTCTTACAGTAATGCAAGTATTTTAATGCTACTCCATTTTTTACAAGCATAAATGAGCATTGTCGAACTTTTGGAAACTGTAAAAGTCGGTAAATTGATTGCAGTTTCCAAAAATTATACTTGTTCACATATCCTACAAAGAATTCCTTCTCGCAAAATCTTCGAAATATGTTTTTTTTGTAAACAATCGTGCGTTTTTACACAATTTGTTAAAATTAAAAAAAATATTACATAAAAACTATTTTTGTTTGAGAGAGACAGACAATCCGAGTCATATATCACCTTAAGGTGATGTCAGTCGTTTCATGCTATCTTTTTCACTCTCATGAAAACTCCAATAGCTCTATTTCTCTCGCACTAATTGAATTCAAATCGATTGACATATTACCTTAATGTTTTCAATGTTTTTTGATATTTCAATTTATTTTCAATATTTTTTTGCTTTTTTTGCGATAGCCAGATGAAGAGTTTTTTCATTTTCTAATGTATTTATATCTTCACCATTTTCTGATAAATGCTTGAGCTATTAACATAAAAAGGTACAGATATTAAGGTGATATATCAGTCAATTTCAGGGTATTTCTCTCATTAAAATACAAACCCCAATAGTTCTGCTTTTTCACCACTTATGTGACTATTACGATACATCACCTTAAAAAAGTCATCCAACACTTTCAGAAAAAGGCAAAACAAAAAATGTCACTTTACCTTTTATTCAGATCTGTATTTCTTGCTTATAGATGTACATTTATGATCATTTTCATTTAATTACCAATTAAAAACAAAATTTATAAAGATGAAATTAAAAAAGTTAGGGTTTAAACATTAAAAGTCTTATTTTGCTCCGAATGTCATAAGCTGGACATCTAAATTTTCTAAATTAACTATTACTGCTGCCTGAGAAGTAGAAAATGTTGGCACACAAATTAATCTTACTTTTTGACCCTCTTCATCTGCAATTAGAACAAAAATTTATTCATATTTATACAATAAAAAGGACAATTAAACTTTTTTCACATAACAAAAAGAAAAATTAACAATTTTTTATGAATGTTAAAAACTACCTGTCCAAATTGTTGTTTCAAACTTCTCCATATTTCCTGCAAAATAAATGTCAGGACACTCTTTCATGATTAAAACATCGCCGTGTTCAAAAGAAGGGTAAGAAGGTAAAGTGTCAGGACACGTCGGACACAAATGCCTCCAATTCAAAGTATGTTCCAGCCATTTCATAGGAGATCCTTCTCCTCCGCATACTTTTCCAATATCTTGAATCGGCTGACCACTGTTTCCAGTTATTATACGAGTACCAATTCGAGAAACCCAAGGATTAGCTGCTCTTGTAAATGACGTAAACCTATTAAAACAAATATTTTTATTTATTGCATATATTATTTGTAAAAATTATATAATTTTTATTTTATACAAACTTATTATTTTTTTTAATATTGTTAATTTCTATCAAAATAGTTGCTAATTTTCAAGGAGAATATGTATTAATGATGTAGACAACAAATTTTGATATCGTATAAATTAAAAAAGTTATATTAATATTACTAAGAAAAATAAAAACTTAAGACAAACGTGTTTTAAGTTTGAGTTATACATTTAAGTATTATGAAAAAAAATTAACCACATGAAAGAGGGCACTTTAAACTATCAAAATATGTAATAATTTTTTTTTCAAAATTTTTTCAATTTTTGGTTGCATGTCCCCTTAATAAGAGTTTCAGTGTAAAAATTTCTATTATTCGCAATATATATATATATATATGAATAAGTACTTTCGCGATTTTGGCAGTAGACAAGGATGTAATGGCTTTTGTGGCATCATAATTGACGTAGCATCTCCTTCTCCCGGCATAAATGTGACACAACAATTTTCTGCTATTTCGCTAATAAAGTCGTCCAAATTCTTTAGATTTTGCATAACTCCAGCATTATTAATACTGCTTGAATTGTAATTTATTGGTTCGTCAGGTTTCTTGGTATTCTGCACACCGTTACCTTAAATAGAAACATAAGAAATTTCAATTAATTATAATTTCAGTTTCAAAATACAATTTTTAAAGAAAAAAAAAAACTAAAATTACCAGCAATAATAACTTGAACAACCGAAGCATGGTCCTCTTGGTCAGATGTGTTTCCCGTAAGTCCAGTAAGCCATTCTCTCAGCAAAGCTGTCGATATTTTATTTTGGTTTTCCTGCAGATTTAATCCAGACAGTAAAACCAATTTTCCAGTGGTACTGGTTCTAATTTGAGTTTGCAGAGGACATCCTGGAAAACACAGATCTTTTACCTGGAAATAAATTTCTGTTTGTTAGTAAAGGTTTCTTAAACAAAGTTTTTTTATGAATTAAGTGTATAATGTGTTAATTATATTTCTTACTTCAAATTTACTACTTTCATTTTCATATCCAAGAACCGCAACAACTACCCCGGTAACAAGTTCATTTAAATTCAATTTATCACTAATAAGCCTGATTCTGGCTGTGTCATCTTCTAAAAACAGTTGATCAGATTCAGAACAATAATTCTGTTTTGGTTCGGACAAAATAAGCTGATCCTCTTCGCAAAGTTCACGCAAAATTGATGGTTTCCATTGTTGGTGTTTGTACAAGGTGCCAATAATTATACAACTGCTCTCGTGAAAATCTTCGAGATTCGCAAGGGGTATTATAGGTTTATCTGCAAACAGGTTTAAAATTCAAAATATTGAATATTCAAAGTTCTAATCATCAAAACTATAAACGAGTCTGAAAAATTCTAAGAGCAGCAAACAATATAGAAAAATCTTTACTATAATTTTCTATTAGTTGATTCAATAATTTCTTTCAATTTATTTCAAAAAAGCTTATGTCAAAAAATCATTATACAAGTTGTCCGTAATTTTCGTTAACTTTGCATATATTTTTATTAATTTCGTTGACTTTATTGAATCACATAATATAAATCTATCAATTCTAATTGAAAAATGCTTAAATTGTATCAATGGTATAAAATGGTAAAAAAATTAAATCGTACGTAAATGTTCATTTTGCTGTAAATAAAAACGTTGTAGAGAAAATATTTAATAAAAAAATTTCAAACTTCTTACAAATGTGGTAATACATATTACAAATAAAATTAATGTAAATTATTTAATTATAATTGTCGCATTTTGGCATAATAATGAAAGTACTGAATTTATTTTACAGACTATCTATAGGGTCAATAGGGGTAACTGTGACATTTTTTGACAAAGTTGAACTTTGTTACTTAATTGTTCATATTAACTGTTAAAATAAATTACTCGTATTTATTTTTTACAATGATATGGGTCTATATCTATTGAACTGCTGAAACACATTTAATTGTATAATCTATAAGAAAGAAGTTATATAAACAAATAAGAGCAGCGGTTTTTTGTCACTGTTACCCCACAGAATGGGGCGATTGTGACACTGCATTGGGTAATTGTGACTTCTGAAAATTGTTAAACAAAAACTTACTTGTAATGAAAAATTTATAAGTACATGAATAAACAACATATTTTATAATATAAAATAACAAAAATAACACGATATTTCTCAAAAATCTTTATTTTACTAACATTTTTTGTGATGACTTAGTAAACCACGTTCTGAACACATTTTAAACAGTAAAAATAACATTTTTAAAATTAAATAATAATTGAGATTTATGTATCGCTTAAATCAGTCTTATCAATAATACTTTCATAAGGTACAATCGTTTTACGTCTGTAATTTTTTTTTATTTTTTATAAATAACATTTAAATCACAGATCGAATTTTGCAATCATAAATTTAACAAACATTAAATTTCGAAATAAATACAATTTAGGAGCTTAAAAAGATACAATCTTTTTAAGGCTTCGGTTTTCTTCCGCGTTTCTTAGATATGCGATTTTCTTCTTGTGAAAGACAGTTTTATTTTCCTTGTTTATTTTCTTTTTGATTTTCTTTTTCTGTCTCATTATCTTTTTTTGTATTGCCCGCCTTTTGTTGAATAGCATCTTTTTGCTTTTTCAAATTCAATAAATATTCTTCATTTGTAATTATTTCAGCATTGTCAATCCTTTTTCTACTCATTTTTTCAGTATTTTTTTGTTTTATTCGCGATAAAATGAGTTCTTCCAAAGATGTAGAATTCTGTTCATTTGATTTATCCAGTAAACATTGGACTTCCTGTAAATTAAAGAAATTTGTATTTGATTAGAAGAAGTAATTTACAAGATGAAATTTATCAAATATCCAAGAAGTAAAATATTTACTTCAATATTTTCTGCAGGTGAAATTGTTTGACTCAGCTGTCCCTGATTGTCGCTTAACTTAAGTGTTTTGCTTTGTTCAAGAAGACTAGTTGGCCGTTGCTGTTCATTGGAAAGATGAATCACAGTTGGTTCATGTTGGTTGTCCAGATGTTCAAGGTTACTCTCGGTTGCAATAAAATGTTTATATCTTTTTAACTTTTCTGGATGAAAGCTGGATTCAGGAATAGCTTTTCTATTTATGCGTTCTGAGAGATCTTGATCATAAATTCCAGTTTTTTTGAAACCACTGATAAGCTGAGGATGCCACCGATAACTTTGCCAAGTTTTTCCTAATAAATTAGCGAACTGCTACTTTGACAATTTTCTCCCAATATTCTGTCTACACCACTCAATAAGCAAAGCGATCCATTTTGATTTTAGACCATGGAAAACACTAACATCCAAAGGTTGGAGAATGTGTGAAGTATGTGAAGGGGATTTTAATATAGTTACGTCGTGAGATATAGCCAAATCAATAAGCTCCACGCTTATATGGGATAGATGTCCATCATAAATTAAAATTTGTGGTCCTTCGCTAATGTGCTTCAAAAATACACTTTTAAACCAATTGACAAATGCAACTTCCGTCATCCATCCATTATCCGATACGAAATATGCAGTATCTGGGTAAGCTTCGTCACCCATCATGGAATTCCATAATTGTTTTCCTATTAAAAAATTTTCATTTTTATAAGTTTAAAAAAAATTATGAAACAGGAATAAACGAAATAAATTAAATGTCCTTTCGCATTTCCACATGCTAATACCGTGGTAGTTTCTCTCCCACTACCAGCTGTTTGACGTTTCGCAACAATTCCTTTTTTGCATATTACTTTTGTTGATCCAGGATCATTATTAAAACTTGTTTCATCAATATTCCAAATGACCTCAGGTTTATCTAGCAATTGTTTTTCTTGTAAAATGTTTTCAGCTTGTCATAAAAATCGAAAATAATACATGGGTCACTAGATTAGCGTGAAAGTGAGCCCTCAACACGTTCAGGTTTTTTTATGGATAAATTGTGTCGTTTCTTAAATCCAAGCCACCAATCTTGTCCGGGGCGGTTATTTTATATGGCGTTTATAAATTGTTGTTTTTTACATAATCATGAACTAAATCGATAACTTCAGTTTTGGTTAAACCAAAACCCCATTTACTCATAATGTTTATATAATTTACGAGTTTATTTTCTACTTCATTTGTCAAAATAACTTGTCTTCCTGATTTCTTTTTACTTTTATTAAGAAATAGATCTTCTAGATCCTATTCACTTTTTTAGCTTTACTTCTATTTTTCCAACCTTTCAAATGTAGAATAATCGTCGATCGAGGAATTCTGAATTTTTGCGAAACAGCACTTACAGTTGATATGTTATTTTGCACTTCTTCAATAGCTAATTGTAATGATTCAGGTGTCCATCTCAATTCTTTTGAGTTTTTACGTATATATTTTCGAACCATATTTCTGTAAAATATATAAATAAAAAATCCTTGATTTGTTTTATAATTTATATTTTATTTTATTTATTTAAAAAAACGCACGTTTTTTGCAACTTTAATGATTTAATTAGTATAACCTCAATAAATACGATACTGCAAATCAGTTTAAAATTTTGAAATAAATCGTTGTCATGTCTAAACAATGAAAAAAATATGAAAAGCAATCATTAAATATTTGTTTTATACTAACAATTATTCGCTAAAATGAAAATAAGTCTAATATCAATAAATTAAAAAAGATTGAGATAAACACTGTTTACATTGCAGAAACGTCCCTAAGTTGGCTGAAAAGCGCTAACAGCTAAGTTCAGTCAACATTAAAATAATTTCATTTTTTCTGTCACAATTGCCCCTAAAAGTTAATTTATATGGGGTAATAGTGATTTTCGTTTAATATTTATAAAAAAATATATATTATGAAAAATTGTTAAGAAAATTTTATTACGAGAAATAACAAGTTCAATTGTCTACATAAACATATATATTTTTCACATTTACTAAAAATTATTAAACTTTGTTGAAACCTTGCTTGCAAACTTTAATAACCTAAGTTTTGTGCAACATCAATTTCAAACTCATTTTTCTTTAATTGCAATAGTTTTTTATTGATGACATTTTGTGCATAAGTTCATGAATAATAACTTTTAATGATGTGCATATTCATAATCGAATATTTTCGTTATACTTAATGCATTTTGGTTTTATCACAATCACCCCACTGTCACATTTACCCGCATTGACCCTATAAATCATTTTAAACATATGTAAATAATTTTAAACTTGAAATTAACAATTGAGAAAAGTGGTGTAAAGTTGCCTCATTTGAAGTACATTTTGTGCTATCAAAAACCAATTTATATTGTATACATTATAAAAAATGTAATAGAAATTAATTATCGATTAAAAACAAACTTACTCCATTTTTTCTTGGCTTTTTTAGAAAGTTCCTCAGATAATTCTTTCAGTCTTTCAATGTAGGCACTTGCAAATTGTTTTAAATTGTTTTCAGAATTTAAAGATACTTTTGGCGAGACATCAAAAAGCACTGAACTTTTCCTTGTAATTGAAACATCTTTTTCACTCGATCCATTTTTTTCATCACACTGAACCATTGTGATGAAACAATAATACAAATAAATCTATTATTTAACCAAGAATCGCTTTTTCAGCTGGTTAAAAGTGAATGTCAACACGATTTGGCGCGTTTTTCCCACATGCGTAACATGTGTACTGTAATTTTAGAGAAAGTTTACACAACAATGCATCTCACGGTGTAAACAAAGAGAATAGCAGATTATTTGTCTCTTTCTACACACGAAGTGATCTACTTTATATTTTATTAATTTTAAAATTCAAAATATTATTAATAAATCTTAATAAATAATATTTTATCTTTTTTTATCACACCTATAAGTAGAGGATAGAATATCTTGTTTTAAATCTCCAAATTTTCACTTTTAAATTTGCCGCGTTTTTTTGAAAGCGATCCGAAACACTGTCGGTAAGTTAGAAAATAAAAATATATACAATGCAATGCACTTGCGAGTGAGATAGACATTATCTAACAAAGAAAAAAGGACATTATGGATGAGTGACTTATTCACTTATTTGCTGTGCCGTCATATTTATTTTACTTCGTATTTAGTTTTATCATTTTATTTTGACAATTTCAGTGTTTTAAGTTTAACAGCTATGTCAGTTGAAACTTGTAAACAATCGGATTAAAAGGTCGCGAGGGGAGATGATTGTTTCACAGTCGGATGAGTCAAACAAACGTCAGGCGTAGATGTTTTTTCCAGTTAAACTGCCACAAAGGGAACGTTTCAAAAAATCACACGATACCAGACTACAACAATCTGTACCAAATTAATTAATCCTGTCTGTGAAAGTTTTTTTACGTCAATCAATATGGAAGGACAGCAGGTATCCAATATTTTAATCACTATTATTTTAATTTTGTGTGCAACAAAATTGCACCAACCCTTTAGTTTATATAATTTAAAAAATCAGTCGTAATTTCTTTTATTAAAAAAATCACATTTGTTTATGGAATAATTTGAAATGTTCCTCATATCAGCTGATAACCATCATTGTATGTGAACAATTTGATTTGTAAGTACCTGTGATTATTAAATTAATTGTAGAACGACTGTTATTAAAAAAAAAAACAAAAAAAAACTAGTAATTCGAGAAAAAATAAAACTTTCTTAAAAAGACGTGTAATTTTTATTTCAAAATCAATAAATGTATATCTTTAATGAACTAGAAAAACAGCATTAAATAAATCAGAAATAAAATGCTTTTAAATTGATTATTTATGCATAACTGTATTAATTTTACAAATGATATTGAAAAATCTGAAAATAATTTTTACAATTCAATATATTGAATTGTCAATAACATTAAAATTGTATGAATTATATCAAAGTTTTATTTGACATTAACTGATAGTGCATGAAAATTTGATAATGTGAACCATCTGTTTCTAAATAAAAACGTAACCAACTGATGTTAGCATGTAACAATTACGTCATGGGACATAAATTAACTTTTGATAAGAAATAACTTTAACCTTTAGAAAACAATTACCGCAATTACTAGTGAATAAAAATTTTTTCATTATTGTTATTTGTTTCAAAATTATATAACAAATTTAATTTTAAGCACTTAAAATTGATAAATTATTAAATTTTACATAAGTTTTAAAATATTGTATTCATAGTTCCCTTTCAAACAATACATTTTGTTGTCATAATTTTTTCACATTTATTAAATCGTTAATTGTTTTTAGGTGTTGGCATTGTACGATTTCGATGGCGAGCCAGGAACAGCGGAGATGTCCATAGTTGCTGGTGAACTTTTAACAGTCACAAGAGACAATGTAGGAGATGGATGGTGCGAGGGTTACAATCAAAGCGGAAAGTCTGGTTTATTTCCAGCTGCTTATGTCCAAGCTGCGACAAATTCTGCGACAACAAATAACGGTGAACTATTTTAAATAAAAGTTTTAATTTATTATGATATTAATTTTGTATGTTTAGTTTCAGACAACAATTCCCAGCAAAACACTGGCGATTATTGGGACGACGAATGGGACGACGAGTCGGAAGTGGGTTCACAAGCATACGTTGCTTCGATGATACAGCAACCGCATCAACAGTATTCCTCGTTACCAAGTCAAACAAGTACCTTTGATTACGGCGACTCGGTTTCTATGAATGCCGTTCACTCGGTTATCCCCGACCGACCAATTCCCAGTGTACCAAAGAAGAATAACAAATTTTCGACACTCATTAAATCAAGTGAGGATAGTTTCTTGCTAAGCAACCGAATGGTCAACGTGCCCGAGAGCGAGAAAATATTCATCGAGGAAGCTGACAGTGCTTCTTGCACGTGGATCCCCACCGGGGAAAATTATTCCTGCGTTGTTACATCGCCCAAAAAAGAATCCAAACTCAAAGGATTGAAAAGCTTTATTGTTTATCAGCTAACTCCTACAGTAATATAATCTTGTTTTCAACTTAAATTTAGTCAATTAAAATCTACGACATTGATTTTTCGATTTTTATTTTCAATTTTATTTTCGACCTTTGTCTTTGGGAAATATGTTTATTTGTCTGAAAACATTTATGTTGACAACACATACATGTGGGATTTCCTCACTATGTGTACGTCACAATGTATCAGAAATTGTCCAATTTTTGACATTTATAATTTTTTGAAGATTTGTAATTAAGTGTTGGAAAAAATGTATTTTAAATAATGATTATTTTTTATTTTCAGTTCAACAATATTCAAGTGTCCCGTCGTTACAAACATTTTGACTGGCTGCACGAACGTTTGGAAGAAAAGTTTTGCTTCATTCCAATTCCACCTTTACCGGACAAGCAAATATCCGGACGTTATGAGGAACAGTTTATAGAACACCGTCGCACTCAGCTGCAGGAATTTGTGGATTACGTTTGTAGGCATCCAGTTTTGTCGAGATGCCGGGTCTGGGAGCACTTTATAACTTGCACCGACGACAAGCGTTGGAAGGCCGGAAAGAGGCAGGCAGAAAAGGACGAATTTTTGGGGGTCAACTATTTCAATGCAATTCAGTGCCCGGCAACTGCACTCGATCAGATCAAAATCGAGGTGCAGACAGATGCATTTTCGCGGTTCATCGGTGCACTGGACCCGGCGGTGAAAAATTTGATGGCCATGGCTCTGGACCAAACAAAAAAGCACCAGGTCTTGTATAAAAGGGAATTCCAAAAAATTGGCCAATGTTTTTCGTCATTGGGACTTGCTCTGGAAATCGACGAGCTGGGACGAGGTAGCAGCTTAACTAAGGCGCTGAAAAACACTGGAGAAGCGTATCACGAAATTGGAAGACTGTACGAGGAACAGCCTAAATATGACTGGGAACCACTTGGGGACAAGTTTCACATTTATCGAGGAGTAATTAGTAGTTTTCCTGATGTTATTAGTATTCACAAGGTATATTTTTGAAAGTAAATTATTTTCTAGAAAAAAAAGTTTTAAACAATGTATACATTATCGTTTGTTGTTGGTTTTTGCAGAGTGCGGTTCAAAAAAAGAAAGATTGCGAGAGACTAGTCGCTGAACATAAAATGGAATCTCAGCAACTCATCGAACTTAATCACCGCACAGATATTATCGCTCGAGCTTTAATGGCTGAGGAAACGCACTTTCATAGTGAACGAGAAATTCATATGAATCAAACCATCAAAAAACATTTGGTAGAGCAAATTAATTTTTATCAAAAAATTGTCGATAAATTACAAGAGGCACTGCATTCCTATGACAGTTGATTCTTAAGGTTTGGCAGCTGTTTATAAGCAACTTATTCATGTGAAAGCTGTATAAGATTTAATTATTGTATTGAGCTTCCAATTTTATTTTATTAATGCATTTTTTTGTTTTTTTGTTTTTTCAAATGAAGAGTAGCAATTCGTATACACAAAATTGGATTCACGTTTTTAATAAGTTGAATTAAAACACACAATTTAATATCATACAATTTTATTAAACTATCAATTTTGAAAGATTCAATCTTATTAAAAATATTAAAGGACGATATCAAATGAGAAAAAAAATTGTTATAACTTTTTTTTATTATTATTTTGTTAAAAAATTATTTAATCAAATACTTTGTGATTTACAATTATTCTTGTATAATCAACAATTGAGAGTAATTTTACGCGTAAATCGCCTTACTATATTTAAGGAAAGTTTGTATATTTCAGATATATGCTTTTGTATATCAAAAAATCTATCACCATTGTACATTGCATTTAAATTTTGCTCTGCAATCTTGCCGACGAAGCGTTTTTAATTGTCACGTAGTTATCCTTTTTAATATATTTATACTTTTGGAAATAATTTTACGAAAAATGTTTACAAATTTTTAAACAATTGTCTATCACAAAAAGTACACGTACATTTTAATCAATGATAAGATAAACATGTTGTATCATATTTTTTATACAGCAATAATTTAGAACGTAACTTTTTTGTAATTTATTTTCCAACTTTATAGTTTGAAAACGAAATTGAAAAATTTTAGTTGTTTTAATTTTGTTTTTAATTAATATATGAATGTGCTGCTACACTGGTTCTTTGTACAAAAAATATCAAAATGGATTTAAGATGACTGATAAACAAAAAAAACTTTAATTTTATAAATATTCTCAACCTTACAAAAATATTTTAAATTTGTTTGACTATTGATTTTTAATATAACTTAATATTTTTTACAAAATAATGAAAAACAAAATTGTATTTATGATTAAGAATTCAAAAAATAATAATAATAAATTCAAATGTCTAAATCCATTTGGTTAGTTTTTAATTATTCACACAGTTCTTGTTTTGCACTAAATATTTATAAAAATTTCTTTTATCTTATGTTTTCATATTTTACAAGTATACTTTTAAGAATTATTTATAACAATAACGATGGAATCGGCGCAACTGTTTTTAAAAATAACACAAAAATTATATGAAAAAAAGAAATTCTGCTAAAAGAAATGAAACTTTGAAATAAAGCAAGAAAAAACTGAAACTGTGATTTTGAAATTTTATTAATAATATTCATTTGATTGCTTACAGTAAAATGTTTTCCAATCCCACAATACATAATATCGCATGTTACAATTCAAGTATTTAAAAAAATAATGTTACTTCGTTGCTCGTCTAATTTCGGCTTTCATATCGTTTGATATGAAAATGATACGCGCACCCGAATTCCGGTTTAACTCTAGCTCTACGTTTGCTTCTTTTATTATTATGATTATTAGTTATATTAATTATTATTACTTGATTTCATTTTTTGTTCATTGAAATTTTGTAATCACCATATCACCGAATCGCTTACAATTTTGTGTTGGGTTCATCTCTATAGCATTTTATTATATTTTATTATATGTATAAATATTACATTGTGATTCGTAAAAATAGACTATTACATTCGTTTTTTACGCATGGCACTTCTAATCGGTGGCGAATAATTCTGACCAACTGATGAAAAAGACAGGCAACAAATTGTTTTCAAAAATGACTTTTCCATATGTTAAAAATACATTTACACGTATGCATAGAGTTATATACAAGACGAGATCGGTATTCGATAAAGGTTCTTTGCTCATTTATTTTTCTCTCTGGAAATCATGGACCATCGCACAGTATATTTATAATTAAAAGACAAAAACGAGGCAATTTAAATAAACTTTTTGAGCACAAGTTGATGATTTTTGCTGGCATACATTGCACAAATTATTATTTTTTTCAGTACAAAAACATTGCACTAATCGAAAACTAATTACAATTAATTATATTGAGTCATCTCTTTTAAAGATGATTCCATTAAGCGAACAATGTTACCGATTTTCCTTACTTATTTCTTGTCTACACACACAACACATTTTCTTTCATAACAGTACAACAGTTAACAATGATTAGTTCGGGAATGTTCTTTTTCTTCTTCTTCTTCTTTTATCTTAATTGGTATTTCGTTCGATAGTAAGTGAATCGCGAATTCAACTTTCTAAGTAATGCAGGAACAAACATCAATGCGATTTGATCGACAAAAAGTTGCTTGAACGTATGGCAAGTTTGGGCATAGTTATTACTGGAGACAGTTTCGCCGAGAAAATTATATAGAAAAAGCTACTATTCGTAAGTCCGTTTTGTTCGCTGTCATTAATCGGAGATCACAATCGAGTAACTGAACAAGGAAAATAAAAAAGAAAAAAAAATTCTTAGGACACATTTAAGTTTCTCATTTTGGTATTTTGTTGAAAACAAAAAAAGTACGTGTACATACTTTAAGTAAATTTACAGTACACTTATTGGAACAGTCAAAATCATGGTAACAGCAAGTGCGACAAAAAACGTGGACAACAAGTTGAAAATTAATTTCATTGCAGTGTTTAACTTTGTTGTGCCGCAGAGGTCGACAAAAAATTGACGAAAAATTGTTGTCGACTCCTGCCTTCATTATGCGTCTTTGAAGATACAATATTTATTTGTAAAGATTTTTTTAACTATAATCACTTTAACGAATTGAATTTGTAAAATTAATAACAGTTCATAAAATATTAAGTAACTATCATAATGTTGAGAAAATAAAAAGATTTACAGTAAACTCCTCACACTTTAAGCATTTTTAAGAGAATGAAAGAGTTCACTGGGTAATATGATATATATATATATAGTTGAATGACAAATTTCTGATCAATCAAACGTAAATATATGTAAATTTTGACAAAGTACTTTTAAGTGTTCAGAAGTTTGCCATTTATCTAAATATATTTAGAGATATATAATATAGAACCTTGGTTCGTGTCTTCGAACTCGCAGTTATCTTAAAATAGAATTATTTCAAAGCAGATAATTGTGTCTTCGAAATTCAAAATCGCATATTTTTTTCTTTTCTTTTTTTTATATTGAATTCATTTATTAAAAGTTATACCTAAACTTCTACAGCAGAAAATCTAAATCTTGTTTTTTTTCTTTGAAATGCGAAGAGAAGGAAAGTTTTGATGTGAACAAGAATATTAGCAATTCACTTATCAATTTATTAATTAGAATGTAGCGTTTACGTCGCAGTTATTTTAACATTCCCCTATAGTTTTATATCTATCGTTTTGCAAATAAAAATAATATTATGGAGCGGCTTTTTTTTCTTTCATTTGTACACATCGCGCAGACAAATTTCAGTGCAATACATTTAAAAACATTGCATTATAAAATTGTTGTTCTTTTCCTTATTATCAACATTATACTTTTTTGTGTTTTATTTATTTGTCAATCGTTAAGAAATAATTATTAATGATTCAAAAAATAATTTCACTAATTTGTATTATTTTCTGCACTACGTATTTATCATTTCTTAATAGATTTCTTCAATGTTTTCAGTGTATCACATAGTCATTGGAATTTATCTACAAATTCAAAGATGCTTAGATATGTGCTGCCATTCAAAACAAAAATATATTTTCAGAAAATATATTAAAACTTTGTTTTGTTGTTACAAAATGTTAAAATAAGCGACTCAATTTACAAGTAACGTTTGATTGAGTATAATAACAAATTACTTTTCGTTATCATCTGTATATTGGCACGAGATTTTTTAACGCAATTACAGACTATTTTTTAATTAAGATACTAAACAAAAAATAAAACAACTAAGTCTTCTCTTGATGCAAAAATATTTGTGTTCAACTGTACAATCTCTTTTTTCCTTTGGCATACCGATGTTTGCAATTGTCAGGTAACTTTATTTACAATCAATACAAAATATAAATGTAATTGATTTGTAAAATTTGACAGACTTACAGAAATGTATTTACAAAAATTGCAAAAAAAAAAGAAATTATTGTTACCATTTTGTTCGTATATAGAAGAAACAAATTAAAATTTGTGGCATCGTTATACCATTGCGTAGACATTTTATCACTTAATTAGTAATGTCAAATATACATATATATATATTAATAGAATCTTGTTCAGTTGATAAATAAACAACCTTGTTTCAGGAATTGTCCGCTAAAAACGACTTGTTAAAAAAAATGTGCATTGCAAACTATCTAGTTAAATTTGACAATTTGTTAAAAATGAATGTTTAATTGAAACTTGATATATTTTTGGTTTGATTTACAGTTTACCGTATTAGTGAAAATATGTTATATAAAATTAGTATTTGCATATATATATATTTTATTCTTTTGTCACGTGTATTTTTGTGGAATACTGTGTATAATCGGTACAACCAGTTACATCAAAAAACCAGTACAAGTAAAACAATTACAAAAAAAGTAAATCTACAAGATATTTATAACTATGTTAAGAACTTTTAAAATCACAAAAATGAGCTGTAAAAACAAAAATTAATCGATTAAATTTTGTCATTTAAAATATAATATGAAACGGTAAATAAAGCAAATTTAAAGAGCCATTTTAGATGGAAATTATACAGAACATAATTTCAACTCAGAATAATTTCATCAGCAATTATACAATAATAAAATAGATTACTGAGAAATTAATTAAAATATTACACAGTCATAAATAAATGATGTACATCATCATTCAGTAAAATTATTTTGTACAATGAAGATGTAAAATTTATACTTTAAATTATGTATACATTTCAAATAACTTAATGTTAATATTTAATTTTAAAAATTAATGTCTATTATTAAAATTTCTGCAATTCTTTCATTTTAAATGTGCAGTGTTTTTTAATATATTTAAAAGCTACTAACAATAATTTAAAGTAATCAAACTCAAAGTAATATTCTTCATAAATTCTAAAAAAAACTGAGTTAAACTATAAAGCGCAATTCATTCAAATAAAATGCTTGTACATCTTCGTTAGAGAGATTAACAAAACTAACAATATATAAAATCATTATAAAAAATAATACACGTATAACAACTAAAAAAATAAAAATGAGTTTGAAAAATAATAAATAAATAAAAAAAAAAACATACAAAAGTTCTCCAAAAAATTGTCAACATTTTGGTCGTGGAACCGCTTCGAAGTCTTGTCGAAAAAAAATTTTTTTTCTTGTTTGCGATACAATATTACATCGCTCGAGCAATTTTTACAGCTGTTTTACAATGAAGCGTAGCTTAAAGAGAGCGACAAGTTTTGGTCAAGTAGAAAGAGTAAGAGTGGCGCAAGAGAAAATTTTATTTATATATATCCATTTTTTTCAGTTGCCGTTGGTCGGATGGCCGGGATTCCGGTAGTACTTGTTCTGTGAGTTACTCGATGGAGCGCCGATCTGTTGTTGTTGTTGCTGTTGTTGTCCGCTGTTCAGGGCCAATCGTTGCATTTGCCGGATCACTGTCGCTGCATGATATGCTTGCTGTTAACATAAATATTATTTGATTAAGAAAAGTTTAAAGAAGAAAAAATAATAATAACTTTTTGTAAAGTAAAGTTGAAATATGCAAAATCAATGAAAATATTATAACTAAAATAAAAATATAAGCTGCTTCATTTGCTACAAAATCTTAAGAATTTTATTCAAAGAAAATTTCTCAAATATTTTCTATGTGAATATAAAGTCAAATTTTTCAGTAAACTCTTTTTATTAGTTTGAAAATATATTGCAAAAACACTTTTGTACGATAAGTTTATTTGTTTTTATATTTTTATTAACAAAAATGTTTTCTTATGTAGAAAATTTTATAATGTATTCTTAATACTATTGAGTGGGATGATTTTTAAATTTTCAGTGTTTTTACTTTTAGAAAAAAAAAACTATTTCACAGTTATAGTACTGATCTTTTTTATTTTACGATTATTATTATTAACAGATATTAAATTAGATAAATGTTGACTTTCGATATAAATTAGATTTTTAACAGTATCAGAAAATATAATTTTTACTCGAGAAGGAATCTTATTTGGTCAATATCTGTCAATTTGTACTTTCGTCAGCATAAGATTAACATTTTTATTATTATTGCTTTATCGACCGCAAAAAATACTTCTAATCCAATAATTTTAAGACAAATATAAATAATTGATTTTGCACATTTTTAACATTTGAAAAATTTCAAGTATCATGTAGATAAATACAAAAATAAAAACATTCAGAAAAGATGTACTTTTTTAGATTAAATCTAAATAAATATATTTTGTCAAATATTGAAATATTTGAAAATAGATTTTCATCAAAAGCAGTGTATAAAGAAAACTTTTGCTTACTTAACAAAAAAGAAAAAAAAAACTTTTTATAAGTTCACGATAAATAAAGTAAGATTTTGTCAATTCAACAAAATATTTTTAGATAAATGAACTCGGTATCCCCTTGAGCATAGGGTAAAACTTAGAATCTCATAATGTCTGGTATAATGCCGCAGGTGGTAATATAACATTCACAACTCAATTATTATCATCATTTTCTTGTAATGTTATTATCACTATTACCTCTGATATTTTTCATTGATCAGAAAAATAAACAATTTTTTACTCAATTTAACAATTTTTAGTTGAATTTTAACTTTTGTGCACATTCTTAAATTGTAAGAAGTTTCAAATGTTGTTTTACATATCAATAAAAAAAACTATAAACTCACTTTTCTAAATGCAACCCATAACCCTGAATTTGATTGTAAAAATGATAACTTTTATTATGCGAATTTTTTGATTACACAAATATCATTTGTTTAAAAATCATAGTGTTTATGAAACGTTAAATAGAGCTGTAATTTTTACCCTTAAAGAAAATTACTGATGTAATCATTTAATGAAAAAACATCAGGAGGGAAATAAATTATTAAAATACCAATTTTATTGATTCAAGTCATTTTTGTCTGATAATAAATAAATGAGATTATTATACAAAAGAAAACATAAAATAAAAATATATAAATAAAATTAAATCCTCAAGAGAATAAAGGTCTGAACTTTGATATCTAAATATTAGAGTCAACAAATAAAAAGGGAAAATAATATTATACGAACCTTCCATCGTGATTTGGCGAAATTCTTTTTCAGTTGCTCAGACACAGTTCCATGAATATTCTTATTACTAGCTGCATTTCCTGATATCCTTTAATAATAATTATTTTAATTATTATTAAACAAGAATAATTGTACCTTATATTTATTAACATGCCAATTAAACTACTTAGGGGAGAGGCTTGAGCCTAGAGCCACTTTTTGTAAATAAATGTTTTTATAAACGAAAATAATTGTTTTGACAAAAATCAAAATATGTACCATAAACTTTAAAGATTTTTCTATCTAAAATCAATTTTATTATGAAAAATCATTAAATTTAATTATTAAATAATAATTTTAAAAAAAGTGTATATTGGCTCTAGGCACCCGATTTGGGCTTTGCTTAGAGCCACAGGGTAGTGTGCCTAGAACCACTGTGATTTTCAATAATTATTTATAAAAAAATTGTTTAATGTTAACAAAATGATTTGATGAAATGTTTTTTATTAGTAAAATCAATTAATTTATAATAATTAAAGCACATGTTGTTATGTTTTGGACAATTATTAAACAGCGCAACAAATTTCTTTCAGTTATAATCTTCCTTTCAGTTAAATTTATTAAATAAACTTTTTTGGATAAAAATTTGACAATATATTATAATTTTTCAATATTTCTTCAAATAAAACCGATTTTAGAATTTGTATATAAATTATCAATATTATTAAATAATTTTATAGTGAGTGGCTCCAGCCACAAGCACATTATTTTTTTGTTTATTATTGTTATAATAATTAACATTTAAAAATATTTCTAATTTAAATGAAATAAAAAAAAATTCTTTTTGACTACCAAAAGCAGTTTTTTCAAATAAATAAATAAATACAAATAACATTAAAATCAATAAAATGTAGACTGAAATATCGGGAATATTTTTATACGC
>JABFPM010001236.1:0-21519 GCA_022817325.1 Idris sp. 1 HC-2018 | reverse complement strand
GGTACAAGTTCCTCGCTTACACTTATACCATCCGAACTATCGTTTTATTAATATTTTAGTCCAAACTTGTCGCATCGTGCCAATTGACATTGCCAGTCAAACTTTCACTTTCGAGCGCTCGACCGGTTATTGATTCTAGACGTTCAATTGATCCGATTGATTTTATCACCCTGTCTGTAAATAATGATATTCAGAGTCTTCTTAAACCACTTGAACGAAAACAAAACATGCTTTTAAAAAATTATCAAATTCGGTAGATCTCCACGATTTAGTGATATAAATCGATATTTATCGCAATATATTATTGTCAAATTAAAAAGTGTTACTGAAAAATAAAAAAGTTTTAAAACAAGGTAAAAATAATCATGACTGAGTTATACCTTTTGTTGCAACAGTTCCATATCTAACCCACATTCTACTGTGCAATAATTTCAATCATTGTTTTTTACTGATATTTATTATCAGGCATTTATTTATATAAAAAGAGACATGCATTTGTGAGCACACTTTTTCTCAGTTCACTTCACTTTTGTCGAATGTATGTAGAATGAAAAAAAGAGTTTGATCAATAACATGTATAATTTTTAAATTATTATGTTACATATAAAATATATTTAAATTTCTTGAAACACATATATCGATTAATATACTTATCATATAATATAGCCATGGTCAATTTAAAGTTTGACATTGACCCAATATATATCATTTATTCTTAAGTTATTGTCTTTAATCATTATTTATAAACATACATCATAAAAACATTAATTTTACTGAAACATAGTGACAAATGTACATATATATTTATTTTAATGACTTATTATTCTTGTAGTAATTGTGGGTGTTAAAAAGTTAACAAAATGACAAAATATCATTACACAAAGTAGAAAAAATCTTTAATATATTATTTTGGTGAGCAGCATTATGTAAAAGCGAATTTATATAAATTTGATTTTACTTATTAACTTGCATGCAAAGTATCAGTAAAAGTTATTCTGATAAACCAATTATCAAATAAATAATTTTTTATTTACAGTAACACAATTCTGGGATAAAAATTTCTTAGTCCAGAAAATTCCATAATTTGTTATAAAACTCTATTCAGGTCAAAGCGAATAAAATATAAAAAAGTGAACTCACGTGAATGTTAAGGCACTAAAGATATTTGCTTTGGCTCTGGGATTTTTCACTTTCTCCTGCTGCACTTTGCCATCCATGTTCACTCAATCTAAAAATCACAAAGAAGTAATCAGTTTTACTGTTTCACAATTTAATAAATAGATAGTTTCTACTCTACACTGAATTAGAAAATTAAATTATAGACAATTTGAAGACTAAACCATGGAGCTAAATGTCGATATCTTATCAACTTTTTGATAACTAATTACAAAATTGTATCATATTTTTTTTATATATAATTCATCTAAAATTCAACTTTTATGTTTTATTCGATAAGATGTGTATTTAAATCTAACGTAATTCAATCTTTCAATTTAATCTTGAGAAAACAATGTGATCTTAAAATTTGATATAGGTGGAATTAAAAATTAATTTGTATACTTGAGTTATTTCTCAGCATGTTGATATAAACATTTTTTTGCAATTAAAAGTTAATAGAGAAACTTCTTTTCTCAATTTTATTATATCGACTAAGGTTGATTGATTGAATCAATAAAGCTACTGGGCATAAATATTTGTTTGGAAGAGTATTTTTCAAACTCTGGATATCATCGATACCGATTATTGGAAACATAATAAGAGTTTTGAGATAACACGTCCGTGAGCAGATAAGCCACCAACGTGAATTAAAATTAAAAGAGTTATACTAAAGGCAAACAGGAAAAGAAAATTGCCCTTCCCTAGAAGCTATGTAAAGCGCATTTGATCATTATCTTTTAGTCAACTTGATTGCTTATTTATAATTTGGAATATACAGGTGTATTCATTTCAAAAACACATGAGGAAAACTCGTGTTTTTACAACCTCTCCACAAAGTGTTCTTTAAAATTTTATTAAATTATTGTTTATGTTGGAATTGAGTGACAAAAACCAATCTATGAATTTATATTATATTTAGGTTATTGTTTATACAGTAGAAATACTTTATAAAATGTATTACTATAGAATTCTAGGATAGACGAAAGTGTGTTGAAAACACATGTATATATTCTTTATTAAGATATTTTATAATGCCTAAGAGGGTTAATTTTTAATTAGTTCTGTCGTGTTTCTTTACAGTAAAGACGTGTCTTTGAAAGTGTTTTTAATAAAGCGTAGTTAATTTTTGATAAATATAAAACTTAGAATTTTATTTAATAATTGCTCCCATAATCTAACAATTTATATTTGACCTGTAAATATCTTTGATATAGAAAGTAATCTTTAAATTGTAAAATTTGCACAAATATATAATAATATATAATTAGTCTCTTTAAAAAGCAATACAAATAATTACAAAAAAGTACAATTTAAAGTTAAGTTTATTATAAATGTAAATGAATTTTTCAAAATTATTATTTAATGAATTATTTGCTTACTGTGTTGACATAATTAATATAACAATAATTTTTCCTTTGAAACTCAATTAATTAACGCTATTGTTTTTATAAATATTTTATTCAAGCTCAATTATTTTTTCTCTAATTTTTTATACATGAAATAAAAACTTTATTTTATACAATTTTATAGTTATAATAACTTCTGTAAAGTATGATGAAATTGTGATTAGTATTTAATAATTTTATGATAACAAATTGAATTTGTTCGCACAATTAAGAAATCATCACATGTAATAAGACTTGAAACGATGATATTTTATTATTCCAATAAAATGAATGAGATTAAAAATAGAATTTTGAGTAATTTTTCAAACAGCTTAATGGACTGTGAAAATTTAAATTTGACAATTTGTGAGAGGTACATTGAAACCAAGCATCCAGTGATAAATTTATTACAAACAATGTAGATAAAACTTGATTACCGTTGCATGTGAAAACGAACGCCTTCTCAATTATGCAAATGATATTCAAAGAAAGATAAATGAACAATTTATGATGCCGCATCAAATGATAATATTCTAAACCACAGGATCAAATTTAAAACACATCCTGTAACAAGAAAAATGTTAATTAACATTATTGAACTGTTACCAAGTTGTTTATATTTATTTGAACAAAAATTTTAAAATAGTATTGAAAACAAAATTGAAATTTTTTGAAGTTATAATCGTATTTAAAATTAAAAAAAATATTAACAATGTGAATTTGCATGGTTTTAGGAATGTAATAAGCTTGTAAATATTGGTTTATTGGTAGAAATTAATTAGCTTATCTATTACTCACGTGTATTAATCACTAATAAAGTTACAAGCTTTGCATAATTACAAACTGTAACTAGTTAGTTATTATTTCATTCACCTTTCGCTTATTAAAGCATGCATATAGTTTGTATAACTTGTCTATAGCTAATATCAATTGATTCATTTTTTTTATTTACAACAAAATATTTCAAGAATTGTTAATTTTGTGAAAATCTTATAAATTTAAAAGTTTTCATATTTTGTATTACTGTTGAAGCTCACAAATGTATATTTAACAATAGTTTAATCGATATAAATATATTGATTAAGTTATATATATAATGAAATATTGCTTATCTGTTGCAGCCGCACTACAATAATAAATACTTTTTAATTTGAAATGAACATAAAACTTTAATATAAATTTATCAATTTTGTAAAAAGTTTTACAATACATCGAGTATTAAAATTACTAAATATAATAATGTAATATTAATTTAGAAAAAAATTATTCTATTTATTTACCTATTTACATTTTTATAATATAAATATTAATTTCTTTAAAAAATATTCTCTATATAATAAAATAAATAAAAATACAAAAAATATACACATTTTGTTTTGTGTGATGTGTCATCAAATTTGATACCGTTCAAAGAAATAATATATAGTTTGTTTTCACTCAAAACAAAATGTCATTATACTTTTGCCTATAATATAACGAACAATGATTAGAAACAAATAAATGGCTGATTATATAATTTCTGATAAGACACATTTTTCTTTCCTTTTTCATCACAACCATAAACGCCTAATTAGTTGAATTAACTGTCTAATATTAAATTTCAAACGTCTCAATATTTCCTTTTCAAATTGAAACCTCATCAACTGCAGAACGAATTTTGTTTAGAATTAAAATTAAACTCTCGTGGATACACCTATAAGTTAAAACAATTCGGGCATTACATAACAATACTTTTTAATTGACAAATCACAATTTCTTATCAGAATGAACTTTTCAACAAATTTCGGAGCAAATTAATAAAAAAGAAGAAAAAATTGATCGTCTTTATCAACTCCAATGAAATTCAATTGATGCTTTGTTTCTCAGTACTATCCTAATATAAATATAAATTGAAGAAAAGAGAAATACAGAACACAAAAAGTGTCTCATTCATCTTATGTAAGTGTGACTTGGCTTTTTTTAATTTAAATAAATAACAATTTGGCGAACACTCACTGAACCTCAAAACTTGGCAAGGTTGGCTAATCCGGGTACTCGCTTGCGAGTTGGTTTTGTGAATACAATGACTGCGATACCTTTATTATAACACAATGAATGATTGGCATGTGTCATTGATTAACCCTCGATTCACACGTGATCGCGAATCATTTGGTCGCGTTTAGCAATCTGACAATTTCGAGCAATCGACGACTTGTCATGTTTGCGGCTTGCGAGTGACTTACAATTTAAGCGCGACGTTGCGGCTTTTATAACCTCGATTACTTGCTGCTTTTTCGTTTCGAACTGATCGAGTTTAAGTTCTGTTGAGGGTTAAAGTTCTGCCTCTCCATTATATTCTTTGTCTTTGTTGGATTTGAAATAGAAATACACATTTTATTCTGCTTAAATTAAATTAAACAATTTGTGTAGATCTAAAAATAAAATGTAAAAATGAATTTTTTTTTTAATCAACTTAAATTATATTTTAAATACATACATTTAAACTGTAACTTAAAAATTATAAAATGAAGTTTAGATTATGTGTTAAATTAAAAATCAATATATATACCTGAAGATATTTAAGTTATTATTTGTTTATACTTATACTTTTTGAACTTTTCTTTAAAAACAGCTGACATAGAAAAAAAATTGGGAAATGAATATTTTCTTTTGTTTTTTATTATAACTTGATATCTAATTACTAGTTAACGATCAAATAACAATTGTAGTTATAATTGTTTTAGTTGATAGCGCAATGAACATTTAAAAACAATTTTCGAATATTTAATTTCTGTCAGCTGTTTGACTCATAATTACATTTCGCAAAAGATATAATATTCATGTGATAAATTATTGTATTAAAATAATTAATTCAACAAGATTAATAAAAGAATTTCTACATAATTTGATAAACTAATTGACCTTTTCATCCAAAAATTATAATTTGTAATAACAAAAAATATCATGTTCAATTTGTTTATACATTTAAAATATTCCAAGTCGATAATGAAGGAATTGCTTTTATCAGTTGCGATAAAATTATTTTTACAAATTTATCACTAAACTTGTTAAAATGTTTCAACAATTTATAAAGCTTCTATTATTTAAATTTTTATTACCTTATAATAATCTGTAAAAACGAAAAAAAATCCAAATTATGAATGTTGATAAAGTAGCAATCCTTCTTAACGATCGAGTCTGTCAAATGGCGCTGTTCTACATGTTTTCGTTAAAAAAAGTTCTCCCATCTACATAACACGTTAAAAATGAAATAAAAAACTTAATTGTCAAATGGTGTTGATTACGCCGCCATATCTTTATACAAAAAAAGACGTCAAAATGATAACAATCTGAAAAATGTCGAACTAAAAAACAAAAAAGTAAAAAAAAGGAAAGTCACGTTACCGAAAACATTCCAGACTGTACCATTACAAAAACAACAATTTACAGTTCAACAAACATTCCCATTTGATTGTATTTGCTGCAAATAAAGAAATCCGCCTAACCTCGACGAGTTTAAATTTTTTTCGAAGCATATTTTTGTGACAGATGTCATCTGCAGTTTGCCGAGTTTCTTTGTTATGTTTAACGGAAACTGCTATGTTCGGGTGCGCGCGTCCGTTCAATGTTGATAACATGACTGCTTGAAGATGAAGGTTAACCCGTTCGTGGCATTCGAGAGCTGATTTGCGTAGCAACGAGACGGCCGAGCGCATTAACCCGCACAAAATGTCACGCGCGGATCTCAAAAATTGGCCCATTTTCAGTCTGCTTGAACCGAAATTCGTTGCTGAGATACATTTAGCTTTGGTTTTTGGTACGTTTATCTTGCATTTTTATCGTCTTTTTTTAAACTTTTGTTTACATCCTGCACTTGCATAAACGTTGTTGCATTTTTTTTACAACGTTAATCGCATGTTAATGTCAGAGTTGAAATAAATTAATAACATTGATTAAATTGTAACATTTCACTTTGCTTATCAAAATGTACCTATATATTTTTGTTTACTATTTTATTTAAATTTATAAAACATTACAAATGAATAAAGTTACGTATTTTCATTAGAAAATCAAATACAAATTTTAAACAAATGGATACTGGTTTTGTTTTCAGTTTTTAAATATTGTTTTGTCCATAAAATATTATTATTTTCAGGCACAACCGGAAATGAAGCTCTGATTGTAACAAAAGATGATATGGTGTATGCATTAGGGATGAATAGTTCAGGATGTTTGGGTACAGGTGACGGACAAAGCACGTTATATCCCAAAAAAATTGTCGAATTGTGTGAAAAGAAAATTGTCTCTTTTGCTTATGGAAGTGGACCTCATGTTTTGGCACTCACGACAAAAGGAGAGGTAGATAAAACGATGTTTTAGTTATTTTTATTATTGTAAATATACTTTTTTATTGTAATAAAAGTAATTTAATTATTCACAAGTAAATTCATTGGCTTTGTTCGACTTTTAATCCAGAGTTAGATTAAATCAGAAAACATGAATCATTGAAAAGTCAGTAAAATCTATTTATAATTATAAAAGAAATTGCGAACAAAGAATCAACTAAAAGTATTTATTTTTATCATGCTTTGGAAATATTTGTTTTAAAGTTATATTATTCTGTCAACAAAATTTAATTAACTTGTAGAATTTTTGTACAAAAAAGTGAATGAAAACTTAGTTGATAATTTTGTCTTAAATTATCTGAATTTTGTTTAGTTAATAATTTTTGTTTTAATTATAAATATAATGTATTTAAAGTGCATATACTTTTGGCTGGTAGGTTTATTCCTGGGGTCATAATGGATATTGTGAACTGGGTAATGGAACCTCGAACACAGTATTGACTCCTGCTTTAGTTGTACATAATCTTAGTGATAAAGTCATCACATCGATTGCTTGTGGAAGTCATCATTCTTTAGTTCTTAGTAGCGATGGAGAAGTAAGATTTATTTATGCATTAAGTAAAAGACTAAAAAATATGAAATTGTTCTCTAACAGACACAGAAAAGTTTTTTTTTCAGAATAGTTATGTAATCTAAATACTGAAGTGTAGTTCCTTTTAAAAAAGCTTTTCTACATACACAATTTAGAATTTACGTAAAATTTGCTTAGAAATTTAATTATTAGCTCTATATATTGTATATAAATTTGCTAATTTGTCTGTTAGGGTTGTATTTTGTCAATGACACATTTATTTTCAAAAACTGTATCAATAAACAGGTTTACGCTTGGGGACAAAACAATTGTGGTCAAGTGGGAAGTGGTATGAGTTCAAATCAGAGTGCACCACGCAGAGTTAATACTGTGTTAGCTGGCAAAAGAGTTGTATCGATAGCTTGCAGTCAAACTTCTAGTATAGTTATTACTGATAATGGTGAGGTTTATGGCTGGGGCTATAACGGTGTCGGCCAATTGGGCATTGGAAATTACGTTAATCAATTGAATCCATGCAAAGTGTCTGGCCTCGCAGGAGTAGTGATAGGTAACACTTATAAATAATACTCATGTTAATAATTTTTTATATAGTTTTATTAATAAGTTTTTTTTATATTTATGTAAAAAACTTTTTCTTATATTTAATAATCTTAATGTTATTCGCAGAAAAAATTGTTTGTGGTTATGCACATACTCTTGCTTTAAGTGATGAAGGTTCTTTGTACGTTTGGGGAGGAAATGCCTTTGGACAATTGGGACTTGGAAATAAAGCTAATGCGTGCAATCCTATGAAGGTGATTATTTAAATGAAAGTTAATATATTCGCAATTATATTTTTTTAATTTTATTTATTCTAATGATTTAAATTTGATTTTTAAAAAATAAAATCTAATCCTAAAGAAAATTGATTGTTTTTAACCACGGGAAGTCTGAAAAAATGTGTACGGGTCTTTTACACTTTCCTCTTTAAGAAATGCTTACAGGGCCTTAATATTTGTTGCAGAATTTCTTTATAAAAAAAGAAATATAGTGTGATGCACGTAAAATGCAGTATTGTGTTTAAAAATTCATATCTAACAATATAATAATCAAAAAACCAAACGAGTTTCATGAGAGTAAAATGTAAGAATTGTAATTTAAAATAAAAAAACTCTGGTTTAAACCACTTGCAATCAGAATTTGTTAACTAAGAAATTTACATTATTTATGAATCTATACATATAGCAAGTGGTATGCAAATTACTGTCTTTTCTCATAAAAATAAGAGCAAATCAAGTTTGAGTTCAATAAATGTTTAATAAAAAACGACAAAATCATAAATGAGTAAGATTTGTTTGATAAAAAATTGAAAAAATCTTTATTTTGTGCATGTTATTACACCAATGAGGTCATTTTCGTCTTTAAAACTTTTCACTCGCTTTTCTTAGCATAAACTACAAAACTTTTTTCCAATAACTTCGCAGGTCAAAAGAGTTTCAGTTGAAGTTTTTTATAATAATAATTGAATGATTTTATCCCCTTACTTTTAAAAATTAAGACCATAATAAAAATTCAACAGGATAAAAATGAAATCGGCGTATTCTAGGATTAAAAAGTATTTAAAAAATAATGCTTATCATTTTTGTATTATTATTTATTGTTAGTTATCAATGGATGAGATGGGTCGAGTGGCTGATATCGCTGCATTGCATTACACTCACATCAGCATTGCAATGGGTCAAGGTGGACGCATTTTCATGTGGGGCCAATGTCGTGGACAAAGCATTATGAGTCCAATGGTTACCCCGTTATCAACTATTCATGATGCTTTGGCATGTTATGCTTCTCCAAGTGTCATGCATCAGCCTCTCATGCTGTATTCGGAAGGTGAAACCAGCATCCTTGACTGTCTTAAGGATGCTTTTGATGATGCGGTAATAATAAAACATTAATTAGAACAAATTTTACTTTTCAGTACATTTTATTTTTCATTTAATAAATGTTTTTGTCTGCTTCAGTCGACGAGTGATCTTACTATACAAGTTCAAGGAAAACCTATTCATGTGCATAAATCTGTTCTAAAAATACGTTGTCAGTACTTCAGGTCAATGTTCCAACAACACTGGGCTGAAAATGATCGAGAGTAAGTTTTTATTAGAGTATAATGTGTCTTTGTAATTTTATTAAACCATGACAATGTGAAAGCAAACTCAATAAATAATTGTTTTTTTAGTATCTTGGAGCATGATCAGTTTTCTTACGAAGTTTATAAATCATTTCTTAAATATTTGTATACAGATGAAGTTGATTTGCCGCCAGAAAACGCATTAGGTAAGAATTTTGTATTTTGAACAGTTGAATTATGTTAATTATTTGCATTTCTTTAAGAAATAACATTGTATAAATGCTCTATTAAATAACATTTATAATTTAAAGCAAACGAACTTTTGTTCTATTTTCACTATTTTGCATAATATCAAATGTGTTATTCAACATAAAATGAATTTATTTAAATGTATTTATATTGAAATGAATCAAAATGGAAGAATGAATTAATTTGAATGTTTATTTGAAATGAATTTCAAGAGAAATGAATTCAAATTTAACAATGAAATAATTTGAATGTATGTAAAATGAAACAATATTTATCAAAGGGTGTATATAAATTCAGAGGACTATAAATATAATATTTAAACAATTATGTTACTTAATTTAAATGCATAATTTTTTTTTAGAATTACTGGATTTAGCAAATGCATATTTTGAAACACAATTGAAGCGACGTTGTGTGCAAATGATAAAACAAGGAATTACTGTATTAAATGCAGCATTTCTTTACAAAACAGCTATAGAATATAATGCAAAGGTATTTATTGATTTTCCATTGTTTATTCAAGCAACTTATGCAATGTTACAAGTTTAAGATACTCTTTTATTAATTTATAGTTTTTTTCTAGGAATTAGAAGACTTTTGTTTCAAATTTGCTCTAAATCACATGACAGCTATAGTAAAATCGCCAAACTTCATGAAATTAGATGAATCAACTATGAAAACTTTTATCGTAAAAGCAGCAGAAGCTGGAGCATTTAAAACGTAGAATAATTTTTTTTATTCAAATATTTGAAAATTCTGTAATAATTCTGACAATTTAACGACAAAATCAAGTTTGAACAAAAAAAAAAATTTTATTAATATTTAAAAAGATAAATTATTAACAAAGACTCTTATTTAAAAGTGCTAAATTTGTGCAATATTATTGTGAGATGTTTTAATTAGGTTCGAACAATAAGTAATTTAATGTGAAAATTAATAACAACAGAAAAAGGAAGCAGTTATTTAAAAATTATAAATTATTCAACATAAACAAGTTGTAATTTGTTATACAAAATCGTATACATTAATATATAATAAGAAATTAAATTCGAGTTTTATCTAGTAAAAAAAAAGTCAAATTTCTGTAACAAAGCAACAGAATATAAATAATTTTTTAATATTAAATTAAATAATTAAAATGTATAATGCATTTAATCGTTTAAGTGATTTGAAAAATTAATATATATACATAATTTATTTAAATTCAGTATTTTCACAACGATTATATAATTTCTACAAATTGTTAGATCTGATTTTATAATTATATTTAATATTATTGATAGTTTTTCCAAATGTTTAAAAAATTTTCAGTTAATTTGTTAACCTAAGTGGCGTAAATAATTGATTACATTTTATAATTTGTCTTTCCATGCATAAATGCATTTATTATGTGCAATACTCTGGACATTCCATTATTGTGAATTTTTTAATTTTTCATACCTTTAATCTAAGTCCAAAAAATAAAAATATTGTACTTTTAATGCAAAATAAGAGTTACAGAAAATATGTAGTTCGTGAAAATTGTGATTACAATTTCATGGACTTTTAATTAAGAATTCAAGTGCCAGGATATAATTTGCGTAGAAATTGGCATAAAGGCAATGTTCTGTATATAAGAAGAAATGCACTTTGTCCGACTTGTGCGATATCGGTGTACAAAAAAGATATTTTTATTAAAAAAAAAATTGTTACACTTACCAAAACGTGATATTATAATCAGCTCTTTTTTCTAACGATTTTTATGTAGTTGTAAATCTGCAGTTAATTTAAATTGCGATTAATTTTAATTATTCATTAATCACGCTACAATGTGCAACTGATTATTCCTACAGAAAAATTATATCAGAGCAAACTAAAGTAAAATTTAAAGTAATTGATTCGTCTTTAAATGTAAAATATGAGAATGACTGAAAGTTATTAGATTATAATATATTTTGCACTCTCACAAAATGACTTTTATTATTATATTCTATTATTTATACTCACGAGATATTTAATTTTCAAACGAGTTATAATAATGCGAATGACAAATATACTATTTTCAGTTGTAGAATCTAGTCTACCATTAATTTTTTAACATATGTTTTTAACAGTCGATTCAACGAATTGTACTGTTTCGAAGCCTATTGTTTTATTTGGTTTATATTTTGTACATTTGTTTTTACTATAAATTCAAGTTTTTAAGTATTAAAAAAACTTGTTTTAATTAATTGATCGCTAACCATATTTTGACATTATCAATTTGAATTTTGATTAAATTTGAACAAATATTTGAGTCATACAAATTATTTTGTATAATTTATTTTTCAATGTTACTATGTCTTTTATATTACGTTTTTTTAAATATATTTTATTATTTTATCAATTATAAAAACGAATATTTCAATAAAATTTTATTTCTTATAAATTTATGTAATTTTATTTCCTTCAAAATTAAACTTATTGGGATTACTTTAGTTTGTGTACGAATTATGATAATAATAGGTAAGTTTACAAAAACAGTATCTACATTTTGAACAAAATGGAATTACAGCTAAAATTGCGTCTCAAACTGTAGAACGGTTTTTTCCTTAATTCAAATAAAAAATATTATAAACTCTTTTAAAAATGATTGGGCCATATTGTTGTTTAGTTTTATTATTTATTAATTGTAAGTAAAACTTCTATGAATTTGAAAAATATTTCAAGTTTTATTTTTAATTGATATAAACGTTTTTATATTAATTAAGTTTTTTTTGGGTTTGATTTTTTTTAGTTGAAAGCGCATTTGGTAAAGAAATAAATAAACAAAATACAATTTTAGAAACACTTGAAAGCCTCAAAGAAGATAAATTGGAACAGATTTATACAACTATGAAGAATGAAATGACTTAATTCGACGATGACAATGAAACTGAAATAAGTGATGATTGCCAATTAATTATCAATGCTGACAATTTACATATTAAATTAGATTCTTTGAAAGGAAACTATGAATTTATGATATTTTATTTTAAGTGTATTGATACCATACTGAAGAAAATAATATCAATGTATCATCCAGATCTGAAAGTTACTGATAGTATTCTTGAAAAGACGTACAAAAAAATAATGCAATTTTATTTGGATAATTTCAAAGATTTGACGAGTATGTTTACAAAATGACTTTATACTTTTATGTTGAAATGATAAATAGTAATTATTCCTAATAACTTGTGTTTTTTAGATTTAGCGATGGACGCACTCATATGTTTGGTAAATAATCGTATAAATTTGATAAATTGCTTTGACAATTTTGTAGAAAATGAAAACAACTTGCAGTACGTAATTTAAAAAAATTATTATTGGTAAATTGAATGAATTTATTAATTAACAATAAAAAGTATAACGAAGTCTTACAAAATTGCTTTTATAAAAGTATTAATTTATAACCAATTGTTGAATATTAAAATTATTTCTCATATATTAATATTTTACATTGTAGAAAATCAGAAAACAATTTCACAAGCTGCATTAGTCATATAATAGAAGATTGCAAAGATAATATAATTCAAAATATTGTTTCGGAATTAATCCAAGATGTAAACGATGTAGATAAACAAAATTCAAATGTAATAAATACTCACAGTCGTTTTAATTTGATTTTAGTGGCTGTGATTGTTTCTATAATAATTATAATCAGTATTGGGGTATTTCAATGTTTCTATCGTAAGCAATATTTATTAATATTTTGTTAACAAAAATAAAGTCTATAATATGTAGCTATTGAGTATGAATTGTAGCTTTTTAAAATACATTTTTTCAGATAAAAGATCAAATTCTTCCGATTTAATCTATACTACATAAGGATTTATTCAACAGTACGAAATAATTAAAATTGTATATATATTTTCAATCGCAAAATTAATTCAAATTAGTTTACAATGAATCCTCTTTTATAATATATAACAAAAATGTAAATATTTGAAGATTTTAGGTCAAAATAAAATTATAAATTTTGTAAATTCATTTTTAATATAAGTCGTTTTATTTTCAATGTTTATTATCAAGAGCTTTTTTTTATTATCAAAATAATTTATTTTCTAGTCATCTTCACTAATTCTTACTCTCTTATTAATATTTAAATTTTAAAATATGTTATTCTGTCTGTCTGTCATTCAATCACTTCAAATTTATTAAATCGAATTACTTTTATTTTTTTTTCTTGAAAGCTACAATTTTTCTGATGGTTTTAAGCTATACGCTTAAAAAAATCATGCACAAATAAATTTTGTTCAACATTTTTTCTGAATTTTGTAAGACATTTTCGGGTTGCTCGGAGGTCTTTTTTGGGTCATTTTGGAATATTTTTGGGATCATTCTGAAGCCATTTTAGGGTATTTCGGAGTCTTTTTAAGGTCATTCCTGGGTTTTTTTTGTTATCATTTTGGGATCATACGTAAGGTCAATCTGGGGTCATTCTAAGATCATTTGAAGCCATTTCGGGATCGTTTGAGGATTTTTTAGAATCATCTGAGGTATTTTTTAGGTCATTCAGGAGTGATTTTGAAATTATTCCGTGGCTAAAGTAGGTTACTTTTGGGATCAATTCGGAGTCGTTTTGGACTACCTGGAAAAACGGCTTTTATTTGTCTCAAAAACATGTTTATTTTACCATAATAGTTGTATTTTACAAAATTTGTTTATTGATATATACTTGGTACACTTTATACAACAATGTTAAAAGATTGATTTATTAATTCGTCTCTAGGTGTTGAAATATGAAAAATATGAAATTATAACAAAAAATCTTCAAAAAGTGCCTCGATTCGCTCCACATTACAATAAATTTAAACAAACAAATCACTCTTGAAGCGTCTTGATCAAGAATCGAGTCACAATGTACAAAATAATGTACATGCATGTTTGTTAATTAACACATAATAACAAACACTGAAAAATAAGCATTAATTATTATTTGAAATATATTTATGAGAAAATAGTTCTTAAATTAGAAAAATAAGTTTAATATCAATTTTATACTAAGTACATATTTCAATAATAAAGTATTCACCGACCTTTCTGTTTTACTTTGTTTAAATAGATATTTCTAAATAAATTTCGATTAAAATCTTCATAACAAAATATAGGTGTATTCAAAACTGAATGAAAAATCATGCAAAAAATTTAGATTAAAAAAATTTAAATTAATATTGTTCAAAAAAATTCTTGAAATTAATGTATTTTATAATGTATAAGGTGAATGAAAGGGTTAAAATAAGATTTTTTTAAGTAATTAAATAATTAAACAGAAGTATAATATTAAAATAAAAACTTATCACTTATTAAGATCCGATAAAAATGTTATAACAAGCCAGAAATTCAATTTTCGTTTAGATTGAAAGTAAATCGAATTGCATAAGGTCTTAGATTAACTATTGTAGAAACGTAAGGATGTTTAATAACCGGAAAAATGTATTTCAATAGGCAATAAAGGATTATAATCAGGGAAATGTTCAGTGCAATAATGGGTTGTGCTTAAGCATAGGACAGGAAAAATTTACTTAAAGTTTGTAAGTTGAAGATTGTTGGGTTTTGTCTAGTTTTCACTTGGATGGTTTGAAGAGAATATAGAATAAAAATCAATAGGACGAATGGCCTGGAAATGTTCCAATCTTTGCTACTTTTCGTTGAATGAACTTGTCAGGATCATCATCTTATAAATTAATTTACCAATTTTTTCTTTATGAAAATCAAAAAGTACTTTTTGCAAAAATAAATGACTTTTTATTTCTAAAAACATTTTTTTAAATGTTGTTGTTTTTGTGAAAAATAGAGGATATTGGTGGCAAATAAATTAGTACACACGCCAGTCCGGTATCTTTTGTTTTGAAATGCCAATTTATAATTTAAGACAAAAAAGTTACCGAACCATCATGCTCGTAACTCACAGTTTTATATTCTTACACGATTTATTTCAAATTTACGAAAAAGTTGTGTAATGATATTCTCGAAATCTGTCGAAACATTTGAGAAGACGCTTTTTTACGATTATGTCTAAATTTTTTTCTTCCATTTTTTTTCATCCAAGTTTGTGTTACATTATAAACTTACTCTAAAAATTTATTTATATCAATTATCGAATTGTAAATGTAATAAAAAGCAAGTATCAAATAATGGAAACCATGAGGTTCGTGATACATTACAAAAATCAAAAACGCTACTTATCCACTATAGTTTATCGCAGTTCGTCGTTAATGTTAATAATTACAGTTTCTTTATTTCATTTATTATTTAATATATGATGAATTTTTATTTTCTTATATTTTTCCTTTTTTTCCTTTTTTTTTCTCTTATTTTTTATTATAATTCTCTTATGGAAGAAATCAGCGTAGCTCAGTATATTTATATATATATGTTATCAAAAACCATAATCATCCCAGCAAACAATTTAAAACACGCAAATCAAATACAAGACAAAACAGCACACAAAACTTGCGAGAAAAGACCACACTGGGCCTCGCACAAGGTTCCTAAATATCATTTTATTTATCCTTAAATGTACCTTTTTTTTATTTATTTCAATTATAATTAATCAATCAATTAATTTGTTTTTTACGTGATTATAAGTATAAACAGCGTCGAATAACGTTTGATAAACTTATAAATAACGTGAGAACATCATAATACTTTGTATAATACAACAATTTGTTTAACCCGATAGTGCTCGTGACTTATATGTCAATAGTTTGCCTCTGTCAAACTGATTTCTTTTACATTTTTTTCTTTTCTTCCTTTTTATCAATTGCAATTTTGTTGCCACGACTACTCACGGGTTAAATGTATATATATTTTTTGAATGTGTGCGACGGATACAATTTGTCATACGGAGAAAAAGGTGTCAAATGATGTTTTTTTTCGTCTTCTTTATATTTAATTCTTATTAATATTTTATTTAATTTTTTTGTTGCAAGAGAATACGGCGATACTAAGATATTGTCGATTTTCTCTCAAAGACTTCAATTTTTCACATCACGTCAAAAACGCTCCGCCTAAAGTGAAAAATTGTCTATCTAAAATTTGGCTGAGGCTTTTTTTTATTATTATTATTACACGCTACATAGAAAATTATGAAAAATTGAGTCGTGCAAAAGTAGACATCGACAAAGTATAAATGATCCAGAAAAAGAAGTTGATTTTTAGGACAGGAACGTCGTGTGATTAAAAGCTGGGGGGATTTTTTTCTTACTTTTTTTTCCTTTTTTTGTGTTTGATGAAAACGCGATAGGCTATTTGTGCTACCGATAGACTTTCTTTTTAAATATGTAGTATTATTTAAGGCAGCAAGAACCATTATTATAGAAGTTTATATATACTTCGTTTTCCCATTGTGTGTTTTTTCTTTTTTTTTACCAATTTGTTTAGTTCGATAATTTTATAATTAACTGTACTGATAGATGCACGCGATATAATTTTATACACATCTTTGCAGCACTCTTTCACACTTTCTATGTACTTTGAAACTTGATTTTTATATAGCCCTTCATTCTTTTATTTATGTAGAGGATAGTTTTGCATTGTATATATTTATATATTTATAATTTATTTTATTAATTTAATTTATTTATTAAATTTATCTAAAGCTTATGAATATTCAACTAATTAGCATGATATCATTTAAACAAGATACAAATGTGAGCATGGATTAGATGCAAGCGACGCATAATAATAAAAGTGTAATAATAAAAACTGTTGAAAAATTTATAAGAGAATAATTTGAACTTAACATTGAGGAATTAATAATTTCTTGTGCCATTTCTAAAGTGTTTTTCATTTTGCTTATGCAAGTTATTATACTTTTCTGTTGGCGAGAAGGAAAAAGTATTCTGATTGAAAAAATGTGTAATTCTGAATGTAAAATAAGTTTTTCCTTGTTTTTTTCTTATAAATTGTTATAATCGTAATACCGATGAGTCTTAATTTTTCAACTAAGATATATTTTAATTATGGTTTTGTAATTTTAATAATCATTAAAATTATTTACAATAAATAATTGCAATTTAAAATTGTATGTTTCGAATTGTAATATAAACATTAAAGTAACAGTTTTATATTATTTTATTAAAATTGTAATGATTTTCTTGTATTTTTACTTGTCTAAAATGAGAGTTCTAAATGAATAATTCATACTATTTATTTATATAGATGATATATTTTTGATATGAAAAATTGTTCATTTCCAAAAAAATGTTTAATTTTGTTGTATTAACATTATTTTTCAACAACATTATGCATTAAATTAATTTCCTTCAATAAAAATTACCAAATTATTTTATTAATAATAAAGTAAAGAAAAATGATAAAAAATAAATTTGTTATTCATCTTACAAGCCATATTTTTCAATTCCTTATTTGTTATAAATAATAGTTTGAATTTGTTTGTCAAATTTTGTATTATTATTCAGCGCAATGGTATAAAAGTGCATTAACAAATTCAGTTTATTTGAACTAATTAATAAGGTTAAATTAATCAATATGTATTAAAATTTCATGAAAGAATTAAAAATACAATTTTAAACCAGAATACAAATAACATTTTATAAAAGTTTTATAAAATTATCAGTCAATAATCATTGCTAATTCAGAATACTTTGTCCTGAAATTGAGTTGACTCGTCTACGAAATATTTTTCTCAGCCATTATAAATTACTTTTACAGAAAAAAAACCTTACACACAGCATGACCATTTCAAAAATTATGCGCGGCTTGGTCCTTAATTCAAACCTAAATTAATTACAGGACAATCACTCTCTTTTCGAATTATCTTTTAGAATAGGTGTATTTTCGTCGTAATTATTACGTTTTCGTTTACTCTGAATTCATTAATAGGAGCAATTATCGTTCACATTCACGTCATTCATTCGACTAATTAACAGAACAAAAATAGAAAAAGTCCATACAAATATTTCACTAGAAATAATCTAAAGATACACTCTGACAAAAGTGTTTCGATTTTGTTTTCATATTTAATTCTAAAAGAATTAAAAATAGTTTGCCCAACCCAATGGTCTTAAAAATAACACAAAAAATTTATTTTTTAACAAGCTCAACTTTTTATTTGGCCAACTTATGAGTAAAGAAGACGCATATGACACGAACGACTCTCGAGTAACAAAAGCTTGATTTATGAACAAAATATGTATACACATATATATCTGTGTGTTTGATTGAAATCAAGAGTTTCGTGCATGTCAATAATAATAAAAAGACCCTCATTGCAAGAGTACCCCCATTGAAACAGAACGAAAAGAGTATATATAATATGGAAAATAATTAATTAAAATCGAAAAAAAGAAAATGATGACCTGAAATAATTAAATTGCTATTCATATTGTAAAGGAAGTATGATTAATAATTTTAAAAACCTCGAGACTCCTCGTTTTTCTCTTATTTTTGTTTTATAACTGTGCTTGCACACAAGAATATAAATCGTACTTACATGCGCATCACTCTATAATCCTTAATAATAACAACAACAATAATAATATATACTGTATTTTTTCGTGTTAGTAATAAAAATAAAAATGACAATAATGATCGTCGTCATAATAATTGATTTTACATATATATATACACATATACACGCCCGTATATGCATACATACATATCAATATACATATATTTATATTATATAAATAGTATAAAGCTTACTAATAGGCTTTCGTTAATGTAACGTAATTCATTAGTAATCTTTGTTTTCTCGTAACCTACTATTGTTAATCCTCATAGCTTGGTACAGCGTAGAATTTCTTTTTGTTTCTTTCCTTATTTTTTTTTCATTTTCGTCTCTTCAGTTTGATAGTACAACTACGTTTTTTATTTTCTTCTTCTTCTGTATGAACTTAGATTACTCAAATTTATGTTTAAACCTACATACTGTTATACGGTACAAATATGTAAATGGTTTAGTTATCAATTGCACACAAAACATCGATTTCTTATTGTAAAATGTTCTCTCTTTTTTTTAATTGGCCGAAATTTGACATAATCATCTGTTAACAAAAATCCAGTTACTTTGTTATACGTAACACTGTTATTTCTTTCGATTTAGTTTTTTTCTTTTGTTTAGTATATACCTTATTTTTCAGTTTCGCAGTATTTATAATTATTGTTTGCAAGAAGAAGAGGAACACGTGTTTACGGCGTAATTACGACACGTCTCGGCTAATTAGAACGAATGCTCTCTCGTCGCAGCACACTATTATATACGTAAGTTCATACGATTTTCTTCGCCAAAAAAGACGTTACAAACATTATCCCCGGAAATAATTCTAAGCTTGCGATTATTCCCATTTATCTTGCGACTTTTCTTTCAGTTATATATATATATATATATATATATATATATATATACACACTTTTTCTTAGAGTTTCGTTTTTTTCTCTACTCTTCTCTGCCATACGCAGACGTGTATGTACACATTTTTACTTAGGAATCGAAGCAAATACACATATTACTTTGTTCCAATTCTCGTCACGATCTTCTCGGTTCAATACATTACCGTTTCCCTCCTAATCACCAGAGAAGAAGATCTTAATGGTAATGTTGCATGATTTTCGGTAGTGCTTAATCCAAAGAAAAGCAGCTTTTTTCTATTAATTAATAAATTGAAAGTCTACATGAAAAAATAGACACAAATTTCTGTCTGTCGGAAAATCATTAAAAGTAGGAAGGTATACACACACATCTGGATGGAATTAGTTGGCACAGTTTTCTGAATTGAAATTTCAAGTAGAGTGGTGCATAGTGCCATAAATTGTGGTTTATATATATATTAATTAATAAAAGAAGTACGCTCTTCAGTGACAAAAAGATAATGGTTTCCTCAAAATCAATTGCACAAAGAAATGATTGAAAAAGAATTGGTCTCACTCTTTCCTTTCCTTCGTTTTCCTTCCTTATTGATTTCATCTAAGTTACTGACAAAAGAAGCGTATGGTTTTTTTTCCAACTTCTTCTTGTTCAAGTACGTACTTTATTGAATTACTGTGATTGATTGTTATGACTGATAAATCCTGTCTTCGACCAGAGGATTGTAGATTAGAAATATTTTGCACTTGCACTCGCATAAATGTACACACTCGCAGACGTATTCATTATTGAAAAGCCCCAAAATTTGGTTTTACATTCATTCGTTAATTTTATTTTATTCAGTTTAATTGTGTTCTAAAGTGTATGCGTTATAATGGGATAAAAATGTAGCTTTTAATAAGATGCGGGTCACTTTTGGCGTGTAAAGCTTCAAATTGGTTTTTTTTCTTCTTCTTTTTTCTTTTATAAAGGTTTCAGTCTAACGCAATAGTTCAGACCGATTGATTGTAAAATCGGTTGCTTTTAAAGCTGGATTTGCAATAATATTTTCGTCCTAGGTAATTAAAAAAATGTATGAACTGAAATGTATTTGACAAATTAATGTAAAATTATTCCTTTTTATTTGCTTAATTCAATTCAAATATTAATATTTTATATTTGAATAGTTTGTTTATTTAACTTCTAGAACTCAGCTTATTTGTAAGTCTGGCTCTGGTTGTTTTATTATTATTATTATTATTATTATTATTATTATTATTATTATTATTATTTTAATCACTGCGTTGTTTACTTTTTGTGATACCACAATGGGGTTTTGAAATGTCGGCTACAATTTTCTGTTTTTTTTTTTTTTTTTTTTTCTTCTTTTTTTAATT